>JBAMJV010001202.1:0-68476 GCA_037951105.1 Echinarachnius parma | reverse complement strand
TACTTGAAATGGAGCAATTTGGTGCATAAAAAGACATAAACCATATGCCACATTATTGTATAATCCAACAACATAGCTTACAGCCAAAAATGAGTCCCGAGGGAGCGAAGCGACTGAGGGCTGGGTCAGAGCCAGAGGGGGAGGGTTTGGGAGGGGGTTTCCCCCTTCTACGGGGAAGATTTTGCATTCATGTACTTGAAATGGTGCAATTTGGTGCACGTCACACAAACAGCCAGAGCAAAAACAGCCTACACATGAACTACGTGGACCGGTACAGAAAAATCCACCCCAGACGTACCATACGCAACTTAAGCCCGCCGCACACTATACGATTTTGCCACGATTCACCGGTCGTAAGGCCTTACGACTGGGAATGTGACGTCACATACCTGCTCTACCCAGCTCTTACGACTGATCGTAGAGCCAGTCGTAAGGATTCGACATGTTGAATTATTACGACCAGTCGTAGCACTTTCAGCCAATCACAGAATAGTATTCAGAAGTTGATCGATATACGTACATTGTGTGTACATGATCGATAGACGAAAATAAGCAAGATGGCTACGTTTTGGACGCAAGAAATGGATGAGAGACTGGTGGAATTATGGGAACAGTATAGCTCCTTCTTTGCTGTCAGTTATCCCTTTTTATCTGCATAGCAACAGGAAAATCCAGAAGTAACCCTGCAGTTGACGGGAGGATTGCTGGAATTTTCAGGTAAATATTGCTCGATTTGCATGAAGGACGGATTTCATATTATCACTGATGCACTGAAATATCGCACACAGCGGTAACGGTGTTTGTTTACTTGATCTATGCCGGAGCTCCGGGGGACTATTCGACAGTTCACCGTAGCCACAACTGGGCTAAGTAAATTAAAGTAAGACCAAAAGTGACAACCAGTCTTTATACTCCGCTACCGGTAGACGTTAGGATATAAACACGCTAATTAAAAAGTCCAATATAAAAGAAAATCCCACGTAGTTGTTTAAACTGCTTGTTTTGTAGAAGGGATTTTGGAGATGTTCAAATTTAGACATGACACTTGTCAGTCACACTCACAGCCGCCAGAGCCCAAACAAGTAATAGTAATGAAGACTAAAGTCGACTGTCCTGTCCTGGGCTAGCTTGGTCCTGCACCGGCCCTGGACTGGTCCTACTTACTCCTTAGTCTTACTAAGACTTAGACTAGCCTTACTTATTATAGTTAGACTGTCTTTAGAATAATGATATTAGAGAAGTACTTAAGTTTACATAAAGCACTAGACCTACCCTAATTATAAAGACAGTCTAACTAAGTAAGAGTTTAAGACTCTAGTCTAAAGTTTGTAAGACTAAGCAGTACTAAATAATACTAGTACTAGTACTAGTAGTACTAAATATTACGATTATGCTACTAGACTAGTCTAGCTCTAACGACTAGACTAGCAGTAGCAGGCCAATATCTTATTCTTAGGCTGTGGCCTTTGGATAATAAAATATGCACTATCGTCTATATCTTTAAATGTTCACCAATGACGTTGTCCTATAAGCATGCCATAGGCTAAGCCTAGCTCTAGCCTAACCCTAGCCAGCCATGGCCCAAATAGGCTAGGGCTAGACCAGGGCTTCGCCAATGCTTAGGCTGACATACTCGGGCTCAGCCATGGTACTCAACCATAGATCACAGTAGTAACTACCGGTATAGTTGATTTTCATACTTCTTTATCACTCACGTAAAAAGGTGTTAATCAACGCCGATGAATGACGGATATTATAGACAGTGCATCTGTATGTGTGACTGCATATTAAATAGCATGTTACAGTATTCCAGAGAGTGCAAATGGAACATAGTATGATCAATGATAGATTTCGAAGAAGTAATGTAGTCTGTTGAGTGCAGTACAAATTAAAATAATTGATATTTTTAACTGACAGGCTTAATTTATAATTGCTAACCGAAGTGCAATTTATTAAAAACACAGCTAACTGTAATTGTACAGATAATTGTAGAATGTAGTATAATCTGAAAATATAGTTTTGTCTTAGTACATATAGAGTGCTTCAGAAAATTGTGTTTGTCATACTTTGTAATGAAAAATACTGAGTGTAAAATTACACAAAATGTTGGCATGTATTTTTACTTGTAAACTTGCTTTTGTTTATTGCGATTCTTTTCACTCTTTTTTATGACAGGAAAGGAAATCAGGAAGAGAATGGACTCTTTGAGATCCTGGCAAAGTGCTGCTCCAGCAACATTGTTAACACTGAGGCAGAACTGGTCCATCAACAGATTGTCGTTCTTGGAGCCAGAACATCAAATTCTAGTCTGAAGGTACTTTATTCAATTGAACACATGTAAACTTATTAATTTCATCACATACAATATGAACAATAATGCACTTTTACATAACTACAATTTTTGAAACTTATCTGCAATTTTCAAAACAAATAATAACATAAATGGTGGAATGTAACGCTCAGTGGTATAGCGACGGGAGTACGGGGGGTGCACTTCCCCTCCCGTACTCCCGTCGTTACAGGGGGGGGGGGGGTGCACTTCCCCGCCCCCCCCCCCCCCCCCCCCCCGCTAATTTGGAAAAGGGGACATTGCAAAATAATATGGTGTGCCCCACCCCTCCCCTCACCCACGCACCCCTTAACAATCTGACCACGCTACGCCACTGGCAAGGCTGGAAGGCAACATTTGCACATGCTTCATGTCTAGGGCACAAATGCAACTCCTTATCATACTTGTTTTGTACTTAATTTGGTCCAAAACATATTTTTAAAATCTTGTTCTCCTATTTCTTTTTACAGATGCCTGAACAAACAGAGAGTCTAGCCACTCCAGGGACCCAGGAGATATCTGGATCTGAAGCGGTTCAGGAACCTGGACCTTCCCATGAAGAGCCAATGAGGAAGAAGCCAGCATCAAAGAAGTCGATTGAACTAGGATTCAATGTAGTCAAATGATGTTATAAAGATATTTAAAAACAAGTAATGATAAGGATGTTATTTGATTGAAACTTTATACAAAAATGAATAAACAGGGCCCAGCATTGCCTACTTCATTTGTGATCTTAAATGGGAATGAAACACAATAACTGTAGCTTACTCTGCTTATTGTTACTGATAAGTGCATGATTCATGTCACTTTTGGTATTACTTTAGTTTGGGAATTACTAATAATGGCAGTAATTAATATTTTTCTAACCACTGTCAACTGTCTGGCCACTGGAGGCCGGTTATGTAACGTATGTTATTGAATATGCTGCTATGTGAGAATAAACACAGATTATTTTCATGATAAGTGATGCTTAAGAGGAAACAAAGAACTTGAAGTGACTGGAATTATGCCCGAATCACTTACCCTTTCGTTATAAAGATCCTCGATCATTACTTGGTCATAATTGTGACATTAATTCATCAGGGAATTTCACACAAGACTTAGTGGAAATATCAGATTATAGAAATATATAGATTCTATCAAATTGTCTTTATTTTTAATACATATCATTAAAACTATGGTATCTCTTTTCAAGATAACGATTTGAACTTTACTTCTAATATTGTTTTTAGCCATTCAAGATCAAAACATTCAATATGGTCCTGTTGACGGTCCTATCTATATTTTGTGTATCGGACCTGGAGAGGTTTCAAGATTTAGTTTTATCTTTTCATGTTTTAAATGGTTTCTTTATAGAAAATTCATTGAGGTTGCCACTTTTGTAACCATGGGCAATCATTTGTTTACAAGCATTAGAAGGATTATTAGCTTATTTGCATAGTTCTGAATAAGGTAAGATGTTTTCTTTCTATGAATAATACAACATTGATCAATACATTTATTTCAAAGTTATTGGAGCAGTGCTCATTTGCATGTGCCATATTTACACCCCAAAATCTGAGATGGCTGCCCATGATTTGCATATTTATGAATATGATTGATCTCCATTGCTACAACCTCTAATATGCTATAATTCCATGTTATTATTTTTCAATCATGTTCTAAATATTTGTATATATTTCATATTAGTTGCCACCTTGGCAACCTCTGGCAATGCCGCATATCAACTAAAAACAGAATTATACCAGACTAATCACAGATCAACTCAAAATACTCATACTGATAACTGATAATTACAGACGGGAAAACATTTACCAGGGGCGGGGTTCACAAAGATCCTTAGCTGAACTTAAGTCTAAGTACGTTAAGCTATTAGTTTCTTTGAATTATTGATTCAAATCAATAATATTTTTATTACCAAGGAAATTTCATCTTCTTTAAGCAACATTTATGAACATTCTAAAATGATTTGTTTTGGTTTTGCTTTTAAGTATATTGTATTCCGAGGCTATGGATGGCTTTCCATAATAGTCAAGTCCAACTTAGAGATAAGGCCAACTTACGATCTTTGTGAAACACCCCCCCGCTCTCTTATCACATGCCATTTTATTTGCTAAAGTCTGATCAAGTCTACATCAAAGATCTTAGTCTGATTAACTTTGTATACTACCCCCTTCCCTTACATTACTAATACGAATCATATTTTGCATATCAATTGAGGTATGTGATAGAAACATTAAACGCTTATTTTTCAAGCTACTTAAAAATGTGATTCCCGATGTAGGTTTATTTCTACTTTGAACATGATGTATAATATTTACCTTGCACTTCTGTGAGGAGTTACTCCTCACAGAGTGTCTCCTCACAGTACCCCTCCCCTGTTGAATGATCAGATATATAATAAAATATGGATAAAAAGAGTCTATCTTGTTATATTTAAATGTGAATCCATGAGAGCTTCATTGGTGGTCAATATGCATGCAAACGAAAGTGCTATTATTAGCAATATTGCGAGCAATAAAACTTAAATACTGAAAAAACATACAAACTACCATATACGTTGTTGTTTCTCGCTCTTCTTCTTCTTCTTCTTCTTCTTCTTCTTCTTCTTCTTCTTCTTCGTCGTCGTCGTCGTAATCGTCGTCTTCTTCTTTTTCTTATTTTTCTTTGCCTTCCTTATTCGTAATTGTCGTCCTCTTCTCCTTATTCCTCCTTCTTCATCGTCTTGTTTTCTTTTTCTACCTCTATCCTGAGAGAGTGAAGTGTATTGTATGCACTGCGAAATGTGCGAATGATCGCTGCTTGGACATTTTTAGATTTTGGCAGATGTTGATTCGGTATGATTGAGGTGAATTCATATATGCAATGCGTGATTTTGAATGGTTATTCGGAGAATAACATTACAGTATATGTTTCAAGAAAGGGACGGGTGTTTTAATGACAGGCGTTAAGATAAACTAAGATTGAAGCCTCAAATACGATTGAGAGTGAATATATTAATAACATTTACACATTTTATAAGATTTTAAATTTTTCAAATCGATATTACTACACAATCGATCATGATTGAGATCGATTATATAGGTAAACATAATTTTAGATTTGTGTTAATAATTTACTAAATGTAAAATTCTTAAAAAAAATAATTACCGTGGTTAAAATAAAATTATATTTGCCATACATTTTGGAGAAAGCAATGAGTAGGTATCTCGTATAATTAATACAACATTATGATCGCTCGTAACATGCTGTTTATAAGATACTGTAGTATCTTTTAAGTAACTTGTTTGAATTTTTATGTCAGAAAATATGCTTCGTATTTACTTGTTACGAGCGATCATATATTTACTGTGTTTCCTGCTTAATTGCAGTAACTGGATATGTTTTATCTCAGTACCAGGTCATCAAAGTGCGCATGCGCCAATCGCAGGGGGAAAATCGTGCAGTGTGCGGTCCCCAGTCGTACGACCGGTCTTACGACTGGGCTAGTCGTAGAGTCGTACGACCAGTCGAGTCGTATAGTGTGCGGCGGGCTTTACACATCAAACTGAGATAATTTGTGTGCGCGCAAAGCGCGTAGCGAAAACGTTAAGGGTGGAATTCTCATCAAAAGGTTAAATTTAGCTCGGGTTAAATCTTTATGGAGCGCCGCACTGTAAAACAATGCGCACTTATTACTAAATGCGCGCAATTGTTGCTAGATATGCGCACTCATCCTTCATAAACGCAACACAAAACCTATGAATAGACCATTGCGCCTGACGCTTATTTTTACGCTAAACTGGCAGGAAGAAAGTATGAAAAAAGTGTGTAGGAACTTGACAATAATTGTTGATTTTGCCAGATTTATTTGAATTTTCATATGAATAACAAGGACTCATCTTGCGGGGAAACCTCAAAACTTCCGCTGTCAAAATCGAGTGTAGAAAGCGCTAATTGAATGAAGACAAAAATAAGATAAGTGCCAAAGGAGACTATGGTGGCAAAGCAGTAACTACCCGGCTTTCCATAAAACAGTTAGTTAAATTTAACCTACTTCTGACGTAAAACGACGCGAAACGACGCGTTTTAGCACTGTGCTAAATTTAACCTTTTGATCAGAATTCCACCCTAAATGGATGTATAACTTAGTTTTTAAAGGAGAAATTCAAAGGGAATAGAATCAAGTTATTATATGGTTTATTTTATGATAGAATGAGTTATTAAAGCAATTTGTGCAGTTAACAAGTCATGAAAGTGTTCAGTTTCATGTTTTATGAAAATAAAATTTTAGTGAATTGACCCTCCCCTTTACCATGAAATCGGCACAGCAAAGTGGCTCTGTGCGTGACGTAAGAGCCGGGCTTTGCGCTCCCGACAGCTCTAGCTCGAACGGCGATCTACACGCAAATGTTCATAGTGTGGACGCAGTTCTACTCTCTCAATACGATTGAATATTGCCTGAATAATCAATATCTGACACACAGTTGTCCTCCCATGTCCTGAAACATATCCTAATGTCAATATTCATGTCATTATTGGCATTGAAAAAGTGTCAATCTCCGTAAAATAACTGTTTACAACTCACCATTTTGCCGAATTGTTGTTCATATGTTCACGGAGATAGTATGAAAAACAAATCTATTATAGCTGTGTTTCAAAACAAAATAACCTAGTAGAATCATGTTCCGAGCTAGAATTGCCTTTGTTATAACAATATATAATATTTCTTATCCATTTCAATATGTCAATAACTGGTATAATTACATAGAATAGTGTATTTCTCACCGTTTTGTTTTGGTTTTGTTTCGTTTCGTAAAAGTTTCGTCCATCGAGAAATACATGCAAGCGCACGATCGTATACCCGGCCGGCCGTATACTATGCATATTGTGTATGTTATTGAACTAAAAGTAGTTCCAGCGTATGCGCTATATTCGAAGCTTTCTGCAGTCCACCACACGATCACGATCTCGATCTCGCTCTAGAATTATATCTGACAGTTCAACATGGATGAAGAATTTCAACAAAACAGCCTGTTATTAATGGACTTCGAAGAATCCGTGGAGGAGCAAGCTAGCTAGCTAACACGTGCACTCGTTTGTTTTGATGCGCGCGCAGGAAATGTAAATCCGCCAGCGCTATCAGCCGTATAGGTAATGCGGCTGCCAATGTTCAGAGAAATCGCGGATGAATCGTAACAACACAGGATATCGCGAATCTAATTCACTCGACTTTTCAAGCTAAACCATGAAACTAGCCATGATAGATCGACTAAAGTAATAACTATTCTTCGTTTTTTTTAATTTTCATTTGATTCATAATGATTATTAACTGTTTGTTTCCATAATGGAAGTGGTAAATTCTCCGTCTGATATGTTAAAGTGAAACTACATGTTGGTAAAAAATTGCCTGCTCCCAAATCTGTGCAGGCCTACTGCACGACACACAGTCGTATAGTTTCCCCTTCTTTTTTTACCTTTTTCAACTTGTTTTGTCACAAACAATACATTTGTTGGAATATCATGATGAAAATATAAATGAGAAGCAAATTACAAACAATTAATGTAGTATTATAATATATTCTTGGTAAGGGAAAAATAGCACATAAGTTGAAGCTTGTCTTTCCAGCCTGGTATATTATACGCTTATCTACATACAACCGCGGCAGCCGCCTGGGCTTCAAGCCCGGTTCTTACGTCACAGCTAAAGGCCGTTTCGTGTAGCGATTGAGCGAATTTGTCCCTGGGAATAGGGTGATGTTTTCACCCTAATTTCGCTTTTATGGAAGCGTTATATTGTTTGAATGTCAGTCAAGCTCATTCTATGGCTTATAAGCTTTCTGTAGATATGAATATCGTCATATTTAGGGGTTTTCTTTGATTTTCTCCTTTAAACGTTAGAAATAACAAGTATTGGGTGATACAGTTAATTTTTTCTTTTCCTTTTTCTTTCTTTTTTTTCTTTTTTTTCTTTTTTTTTTTGAGGGGCGGGGGGGGCGCTTTTTTGGGGGGCAAAAACGCGTTTTGCCCCCCACTTTTTGGATTGGGGGGCGGCCGCCCCCCTGCCCCCGCCCCCCCCCCCCCCCCACTTCCGGCGCCTATGCTCGAGAATGTTATACCAAAATCAATAAATGGGCTAAAAGTGCAATTGCTATCTATAGTCTAACATTCTTTCTCTGTGTGTGTTTGCATTCTTTAATTACAGACCTTCGAACTATAGGAGCATGACAGATCACCATGGATGTTACTTGGTAGTGTTCACAAGCAATGGACAAGCCATGCTATATATCAGGTACCTCGTTATAATGAAGTTTGGTATAAAAAGGTTCCACTGTAACAAAATTAGGCATTCCTAATTCTTTTAAATCCAAACATATGAGAACTGATCAGAAATAAATTAATTTAATGAAAGTGAGCAAAGAAAATAGGCTTATGATTCTACCTAAGACCTGTCAATTGCTTTACTGTGTTCTAACCCGCACTGAGCTAGAATGCATCTCATAGTAGTACTTTCCTGAACCCGTCTAGTATGTGCATTGAGGAAGAATCTTTGAAGGAGTGCCATGTAGCTCAGAGGTTAGAGACTTATAGAGCATGACCTTGCAAAAGTTGACGTCTCTAGTCATTTTAAATGGTGAAATCATTTGCAGTGATAAAGAATTAAAATGATGCAAGAAAAATGATATTTCCATAATCTAATTGTCTAACCCTCAGGCTCATTTCTTTTCTATTCTGAATCTATATTATAGATTTCCATTTTCCTCATGGTCAAGTTAAAAGAAAAATTATAAAATCGCCCCATAACAAAATTGATTGAATCACTTTCATTGTAGGCAAACCTGAATAGATGTAATATTTTGTTTGTGAAAATTGATCATTATTATAGTGGAACCTCTTTATAAGGAGACCTGTTATCACATAAGTTACCTGATAATGATATAGTGAGGTAATTGCTTTAAACCCAAGGCTATCTGAGAACCATCATGCTCGCTATAACAAGGTTTCACTTTACAGATTGGTAAAAGATCTTAGTTAGACTGATGAAATGGCTGTTACAACCTTTTGTTATTTCAAGATCTGAATTTAAAAAAATGTTCCCAGGTATTTTCTGTAGTATATTATAAGGGTCTTTTTCTTCCGTTTTGGTACAGTCCACCAGCGCGGTGTATTTTCGTAGGAAAACCCAGACTAGTTGCAGTCTAGACAATTCTAGATTTGCCTAACTGAATGTAGGTCAAACAGTGACCTGTTGTTGTACTTGTAAACAACATAAACTATGTAGACTGCAATTGCATTGTACATGTGATGTGCATGGGTTGCATGCATAGCTTTAGGCATGCACTTTCTGTATACAACCAGAGTGTATATAACCAGTGTGTACATACAAGCTGATTTTCATATACTCTCCCAATGAGTTCAATAAACGATGCATAAAATAATGCATTCTTAACTGAAACGAATGGTGCGATGTGTAATTATTGGTGGTTTAGACAACCACCCTTCAATTTACTTCAACATACATGCAGAGATTACATTTCCAAGCCCCTTCTCAGGCTAGCTTTAAAAACATTTTTTCCCTTCATATTATAATTATCTCTCAACAATTTGCTTTGTCTTTCAAGAAGAGGACATCATGTTTAAATCTATTCAACTCTCACTCATTCATTTGATTTACAGACAGTCAAATTATAATGTATTACAAACTTGGTCTCGGTGTGTAGATAAATAGATTCATGCAAAAGCCACATTTTTTATCAATGAATGGTTTACTTGCATTTTTTGCTTGCATCCATCTACAACTTTCAATATTGCAAACAAAATAATCTATGAAATATCATAATTCAAGAACAAATCTTATTACTTTGGTATCTAATGTTTATTTCTTATTTTTAAATTGAAGCTAAATGAGAGATATTTGTTATTTTGTTGGCACACTGATTGTTGTGATAATGGTTAGTGGATGATATTGAGTGTCATGGTGGAATTCCTGATTGGAGAGCTCCTCTTAACTAACAGGTTGTATGAAGTGTGGCATGATAGTCTTATATTTTCCCCTTCAGGTCAGGATATTTTTGTCAAATCATTGCAAAACATGTATGTTTTACTATTTTGACCCCTCCTGTTCAATGATTAGTTGAAAGGTGGCTTTGATTGATGGTGATTAAAGAAATTGATGTAAATTATTTTGTTTTGATAAATGGTGCATAGTCTTCAAGCCTAAAGCTGCACTTTATTGGAAGAGGAATAAGACATCGACATCTATTCACTGGAATATTAAACTGCTTGATTCTGGACCACCCCCATCCTTTACCCAAATGAGAAACAAAATGGAAGTATTATGCCAGTTTCCTTTTACGCTGCCTAGCTTCCTTTTTTGTTGTTGAGTTCCTGGAGTAAAGATTTACAAAACAATTCTATCTATTTTAGGCATTAAATCCCTTTACATCTACAATGCAATCATGACCACATATTCAATGTAAGATAATAAAGGGGTTCAAATAAATAAGCCTACACTCCTAAAGAATGGACACCATGTTTATTTTGGCTAATTTCTCCCCACTCATGATCATACTGGTTGATGCAGGCAACTATGTACATGCCTTTGGGGTTGGATAGTCTTATACCCCCCCCCCTACAAAAAAAAAATGCAATTTGCACATGATTTGAATTGACTTTTCTTTTTTTTTGGAAAACCAGATCTAATTTAAATGTAATTAAACCTTGTCAAACGTACTATTACCCCAAGTAAGGGCTTAAGGCTAAGACCTATCTAAATAGGGCCTACCCTATAGCCTGCCTAGGTTACGTCTAAGCAAGAAATTTCTTTTTTTTAACTTGACCAACAAAAACAGGTTCAAATTCAAGCGTGTAAAAAGGTCCAATAGTCAATACAAGACTCAAAGATTGAGGTGAAATCTCCAAGAACAAGACTAAGTTACATGATTTGGGTTGGAATTGATAAACTGGATCTCCTTCAATAATGATACAAAGAAGGCCATATATAATATGGGGTAAAAATAAAACTACCGCTTTCGTATAAGGACCGAGACGCGGGACGCAAGAGTAAGTCGCAAATTTGTTTTAAATAAAGCACATTAATGTGCTTAATCGGCAGAGTCGCCACAGAGTCAGGTTCTAGTTTAAATGATGTTATACGCTAACGTCAGTTAATTATCCTAAGTCTAAGACAGGAATAAATAGCATACAAATACAATTCCGGCATTTTGAGAATGCTCGTTTTTGTCGTCTGCTTAATATCTCGATACGTCATCCTCACTCACAAACGTTTTTTGTACACACAGTTTTGCGGACAAAAATTGTTATATCATGAAAATGCCGATGCGGTTTATTTTAATAAGACTATGATTGGAATGAGCGATTTTGTAAAAAATTCCCATATTCATGAAATGTCAAACAAAATTATATATTTAGTGTCAATCTGTACAAAATCGGACTTCTGGTCTATTTATCAAAATCAACAATCTACCGAAAAACGTTACTGTCAACCGGGGCGCCCTTCGAAATGGTCACAAAAAATAATTCGCGATTTCTCATAGACTGCGTGTATAACAATATATTGACCTTCCTGAAGGCAACACGGTCTCGTGTTTACGCCCTCAACGTTCGTTGCTCTACAGGGTAAGATCTTTAAATTTCAAAAAATATATTTCTCACAGTTATAATTCTAAACGTAAAAACGCTATCGACAATAATTTTTAAATATTTTTAACTAAACAAAGACAAAATTAAATATGTAAAACAATGTGTCCATCAGGTGTATATACTCAACTTGGAGATAAGCTGATGTTCACTCGTCATACTAGCCTGAATTTGCCGTGTTTAAAGGGGTAGTCCGGGCCTGATAAAACCATTCGTTATTTGAATAAGCAGAATAAGAGGCATAATTGGTGAAAATTTGATCAAAATCGGACAAGAAACACGGGAGTTATACCTATTTGAACATCATGTAGTAATGAGCGATCGTTTTAAAATTGCCGCCATATGCAACATCATTGACGAGCAACTCGCCATGCCTTTCGTACATGAAAATACACTTATTTCTCATTTTCGTTGCTAAAAATTAATTTTTCTCTGCTTGTTTTCACGAATTCATAGAATAATATCGATGGGCCAACCTCTTTGGAATTTGTAAGCTCATAAATTTGCTTTGTTATTAAGAAATTTTTTTATTTTTTTATTTCCATGTAGAAGTCAAAATGGCTGCAGCTCGCAAGTGACGTCACGATCGATAGCAATTGCGAACGATACTAAAAATTGGAGCAAAGTTCATCCTGTCATAACTTTTGTATTGCTCTACCGTTTTGGCTCAGATTTTCGATCATGATTCTTCATATTCACTTCATTTGGTAGCAAACATCACATTTCTGGGGTGGAATTCCCCTTTAAGTAAGTACGTTCTGATCCTTACTTTTGTTTAATTAATACTAACAAAGTGAACATTTGTTCCAAAAAAACTCATCGACAATAATTGTTAAATGTTTTTTCATTAATTAAAATGAACAAGATTCAGTACTGTACCCAAACCTCTGGGTGTACCCAACTTTCTCTTAAGCTCGATTTGAATCTTCATTCTGTTTGAAGGGACATCGCTGCGCGACCGCCAGTGAGCTGTCTTGTAATTCTACAGTCTTTGCTAGAAGGCTTACTTCAGGGGCCCAGTGGGGTATTATTTGCTATTTTCGCGCACTTTCACGGAATCATGAATATCTTTCAAACTATTGAAGCTACCCCCTACAAACCATAACTGCTGGAAAGCTGAGGATGTGAGGAATACAAAAAAGTAAACAGTTAGACAATAGGACTTAAAATAAGAGCTCAAAAGGCAAATATATTGAAAAAATAAAAAAATAAAAAAATTGACATGCCATCATTCAAATCGCATCTTCTAAAAATTGTAGGGGTATACATCTTTGTTAATGTAAACATAGAAACTACAATGATAGGCCAACAAACCTATGATGGCTTTTTCTAATATTCATCCATCTTCCTAGTGAAATCAACATTTAACAAAAAATGAGAAATGGGACACATAACATAACATTTTTTTTTTTTTCTGTAGAGATACCCCTAAAAGCCATGATTATTCTCTTCATCTCAGAAAAATAAACAATCTCTCCAAATTTCATGGAATTTGAGTGAATACTTTTTGAGTTTTTAGAATTTTAGTCTTAAAAATCTGATTTTCGGCAAATGAGCTTGAAAAGTCAGATACAATATTGATATTTGTTTGATAAATGTGACATGAATAAATAGTGGGATAAATAGTCGGAAGTTGGTTCAATGGAAGTTTAGGGCATGTTAATCACCTATAAACTGCCATGTTTATTTTCTGCATGACATTAGATGTTTCTGCTTCACTCTAAAAAAAGAGAAACCCTATTTGAATGGTAACAATTTTGATTTGGGACATTTTGATTTGGTCTATTTATGAAAAGTACAATTAAAAATCTCCAATCTAAGCCAGAAAATAATCACTTTCGGCCCCAAAATGTACAACATTGATAACGAAATCCTTAATTTGTCCTTTTAATAGCTACCCTCTACCCCACAATGTATACATTTTCTTAAAGCTTAGAATCCATGGATCATTTTAAGATAAAAATCTCAATTTTGATGAAAATAAAGTTGAATACACCACTGGGCCCCTTAACGCGCGCAAGTCACGTGTCCAATAGACTTTGTACATAAGCAAGATGGCGGAGTGACGCGATTTTTGAAGCTCCCGTGTACTACTTCTCTACGTCATCGCGTAGTGACCTAGAAATACTTGACCAATCATCATGCTATGCAGTGCGTAGACTATCGCGCCTATTTTCCTGCGCACTGTCCTAGATTTGATCATGCTTATGAGAACAATGGGATCGATGGTGACGTATGCATATGAACTTGTTTTATTGACCTCGATCCGGTGACGACGCGTATGAACTACTCTGTGATTGGTTAACTGTAGTTCCCAAGTAGCCCATAATGCAACCAGTAGTAGTAGTACCTTCCGGTGACCAAAATCGCGTCACTCTGGCAGTGTGACACCCCCTGGATTAAATGGCTAAGACGTTTATACCATTGTCTATTCAGCGTAACGGCGCGTAAACTTTGCGCACCAGCGCGCTATCTTTCTGCGCACTAACGCGCACACGCGTACTTGCGCGGCCACAAGCGTTTGCATTGGCTGATGGTGCGTTCTGGGTTGTCATGGGAACAAAGGAAGTCGGTTGTAAACGTTCGCTGATTCCTAATTTAGAGGTTGTTAACAACGTGCCCTATGAGCAATGTACTATAACACCCTAGGCAGGGCCAAAAAGTTCGTTGTCCTCGACAAAAAAGGTACTGTACAAAAGTACTATATGAGGTTGGGATATAATTTAGATTATATCCCTCAAAAGATCGTTTTACCATTGAATTTGACAAATGATAGTTTTGGACAACACGCGCAACCCCCGCGCAATCGAGGTCAATAAAACAAGTTCATATGCATACGTCACAATGGCTCCCATTGTTCTAAGCGTGATGAAATCTAGGACAGTGCGCAGGAAAATAGGCGCGATAGTCTACGCACTGCATAGCATGATGATTGGTCAAGTATTTCTAGGTCACTACGCGATGACGTAGAGTAGGCTACGGGAGCTTCAAAAATCGGTTCACTCCGCCATGTTGCCCATGTACAAAGTCTATGGGACACGTGACTTGCCCGCGTTAAGTGAGCCTTCTAGTTATAAACGGGTTGGTTTGTTTATTCATACTTCTATGTGCAGTGCGTAGACTATCGCGCCTATTTTCCTGCGCACTGTCCTAGATTTGTATCACGCTTATAAACAATGGGATCCATGGTGACGTATGCATATGAACTTGTTTTATTGACCTCGATCCGGTGACGACGCGTATGATCTGCTCTGTGATTGGTTTACTGTAGTTTCCAAGTAGCCCATAATGCAACCAGTTGTAGGCTCTTCCGGTGAGCAAAAATCTCGGCACTCTGGCAGCAGTGACACCCCCCTGATGTGCGCAACTGCCAGCGCGTTGGTGCGCACTCAGTTTTGCGTCTTTGTGTTTGTATGCGCAAAATAAACAATGATGATTTAAGCGTATTAGATGCGCCATGGTTCTGGAGCCTCATCATAAAAGTAGTATATAAATAACTAGAAGAGAATCTACGCAGTGCGCGCTAATTCTCCCATAGCCTTAACACGCAGCAAACATGGCCGGTTAGGGAAACTTCATGGACTGGCTAACATGGAATGCTGGGTATTTTGTAGTCTATGATCTAAGACCCTCGATCGCATGCTAAAAATAATCCCACCACCCATAATAGATAGCCGCCAACGAGAGAGATCTGCACAACAGCAGTGATGGCTGACAGCCGGGGCATCGTGAGCAGCGATCACTGATGTTACGCAGACCTCTCTCGTTGGTCGCGCTATGTTCAGCATGCGAATGAAGGTCTCGATCCTAGACTAAACGTATCCCAGAATTCCATGTTAGCCAGTCCATAACAGTTTCCAAGATTAGCGCGCAGTATGACCCCCCTGAGCCTCATACTATACTGGCTTCATCAATGTCGATTGATTTTTATATCAAAATTTACAAGCGATTTTATGAAATATTGAAGAGATGTTCACATATTTTGCTATAAGATGAACACAATCCGTGATATTGATGAGTGATATAAAACAGTGGGTAGTGAGGATGTATCATGTGCTGATCACCCAATCCCTGTCCAAGTGGTAATTATTAACATCTGGTTACCCGAATTGTTATGAGTCCTAGGATGCTTTCAGTTCAGATCATGTATAGCACACATCCTCGCCGCACTGCTTAAAACCTATCAGGACCATAGTCGACTAAAGTCGCACGCACAATTACCGATACTACCGACCATTGTCGACTTTAATCGACCAAATTACGTGCTTTTATATAGGAGCAATATCTTCTGTTCTACTCAAAATATCGTAACGAGTTTGGTAGCTATCGAAAGTTCGCTGCTCCCTCTTTATAACGGTGTATAATACAGTAGGGGTACCATAGCGAAATCACACGTAAAACCAATGGAAAGTACAAGTACCGCACGAGCTATGCGATTGTTTTTGCATGCACACTGCGCGACCGCAGGCGCCATATTGTTCTACATGTTTCAACTGCGTGGTGAATAAAGTCGACTCTTCAATAATCATGAGTTCTTCGCCGTCCAGCATGGACACTGACTCAGATGACACTTTTTTATGACACTTTGGAATCTAGTGTTTCGAGCCAAGAAGCTTCAAATTAAAATAATGAAGAAGAATTGTCGAGCTCAGACGGAGAAAATTGTGTTGGACAGGCCCCATCGTGAACTCACGTGAGGGTATGTGGTAGCGGGATACGAGGCCGGGGCGTGAGGACGCGCGCGCGACCAGAGGTGGTGGGAGAGCACGGGCTCGCTGCGCATCAGACTTTCAATAGTAAGTGGCAAACATTCATGTTAATTTCAATCTTCTGCACATTTTTCCAGGAAAATGGTGTTGTTGAACAAATAATTTAATTATAACTGAACACAATTTGTGTGAACCTCAAATAATTTTAAACAATCCTTCAATGCTCAAATTTGACTTGAAGTTGAGCATGCACAAATTGTCGTTTGTGCAGAAATCTGTGTGGGCCTGCCCTGGGGAGGCAGATATGCAAATTCTTGATGGTCCTGATAGGGTTAAGTGTGTCTAATGGGGCGTTGGGCCAGCACCTCCGTGTTCCCTTCTTTAATCTTGCTTAAAAAACTAAGAAAAAGCCTCGAACGGACGGATTAAAACGGAATCGACCCACGCCTGCCCAACGACTACGTGACAAAGATTTGAGCATACTTGAAGTGAACATCGGAGGTTTAACTCCTATCCTGCCATAATGTATACAGCCCAGTGCCACGCCGCTAATCCCCATTGTACCAGCCACTAATCCCCCCTGTGCCAGGTTTATTTGGAGACACGTTCAAATGCTATATCACAAAAGCGTGCATGCATGCACAAAGCAGCAAGGCGATGGCTCTCTTGCTTGAAGAGAGCAGTCAATCGATAGCGTGCTTGCCTGTATAAAGCACTATACCAATAGCGCGCGTGCAGCCTCATGGCGTGTTAAGAGTTAAGGTCAAATATAGGAGAGCAGAGTAATCTATGCCATGAGATTAAACCAGCCATCGTTGTTGTGGTGGAGACATTCCTCGATGAGACAGTTAAGGACGGAGCTGACTGCATTACCATTCCTGGCTATTCGCTCTGTTGCCGAAGAGACCGACTCTATACTACAGGCGGAGGTATAGCTGTCTACTGCCAAGAAGGGATTGCGATCTACCACGACTCAGACCTTGACTTTGAACTGATGTGGTTCTCAGTGACACTTAGATCACAGAAGCTTCTCTGTGCTGCTGTTTACAGACCACCCAATACAAACTGTGACATAATCAACTATCTTAATACTAGCACCCTACTAAAACTGACTGAGTTTAGCGCCCAATCTATGGTCCTACTCGGGGACTTCAACGTGCACCACTCAGACTGGCTTGGCATCAAGACCACAGACACTGCTGGCAGACGAACACTGGAGTTGTCTAACTCCCTTGGCCTACAACAAATCGTAAGAGAACCAACTAGAGAAGACCAGATCCTTGATCTGGTTCTGACTGATCTGGCTGCTACCTCAACAACGTTTGCAAGGCTTGGCACGTCTGACCACAATCCAGTTCTTGTTAAACTAGAAGTGCCACTCAACAGAGACAAGCCCTACAGAAGGAAGGTTTGGCGCTACGACAAAGCTGATTTCTGGGGGATGCGTGGCTTCAATTCTTCAGCAAATTGGTCTCAAGCTCTACAGTCTGATCCAGAAACTGCATGCAGCAATATCACTAACATTATCTGTGACGCGATGGATATTTACATCCCCAGCAAAACCGTCGCCAAGAAGACAGGGGACAAAGCATGGTTTGACGATCTTTGTAGGAGAGCTGCCTCCAAGAAGAGGAGACTCTTCAACAAAATGAAAAAGAATGACTCGCAAGAAAATAGGTAGAAATTCAAAGAAGCCAGAAGCGACTACAATAAACTAGAGAAACAGGTAAAAAGACACCATGATGAAAAGCTAAAAGAAGAGTTAAAAGAAGGAAACCTCAGCAGCAAAGAATGGTGGCGCATAGTGAACACACTGTCTGGTAAGAAGGCTACAGTCGACATACCTGTCTTGAAGGATCAGGATCAATCTTACACAACTGCGAGCGAAAAAGCAGAAGTTTTCGGTCAGATCTTCGCCAGGAAGTGTCAACTTGATGGTCCAGAAGAACCTCCCCCAGGCATTCATCAAACCACTCCACATAAGCTTGAGAAAGTAGTCTTCAAGGCTAAGGACATTAAGAGACTCTTGAGACTCTTGGCCCGGACAACATTCCTACCAGAGTCCTAAAGGAATGTAGTGCGGAATTAGCAAGACCTCTCAGCTGCCTATACGAGCTCTGCTTCTCTCAAGGAGTGTTCCCAAGCAAATGGAAGACTGCTCAGGTCATACCAATCCACAAAAGGGACTCAAAGGCTGATCCTAATATGTACCGGCCTATCTCGCTTTTGAGCAACATCAGCAAAGTCATGAAAACGGTTGTCCAGAAGCAGATCCAGAACTACCTCCTACAACACCAACTCATATCTGACAGACAGTTTGGTTTTAGGCCCCACCACAGCACAGCTGACATTCTCACCATCCTTTCTCAGCAGTGGTCCAGCTCTCTTGACAGAGGCAACGAAATCTGCCTTATTGCGCTAGATATCGAAGGAGCATTCGACAAAGTCTGGCATGGCGGTCTCATATCCAAGCTGAAAGCCAAAGGGGTTACCGGCAAGCTACTGACCTGGATCCAAAGCTATCTCTCGGATCGATCTATCAGAGTTGTCTTGTCTGGACAATCATCAAGTACTTCACCAATTAATGCTTCAGTTCCCCAGGGATCAGTACTCGGTCCACTACTGTTCTCCGTTTACATTGATGATATTGGTGACAACTGTGAAAATACCCTGTACCTATATGCGGATGACTCCACCCTTTTCTGTGAAATCCGATCCCCTGACAATGCCGAGGCAACATCAGCAAGCCTAAACAGAGACCTGGATAGACTATGGACTTGGGCTCACAAGTGGAAAGTAACATTCGAGCCAAGCAAGTGTAACGTCCTGATAATCTCTCGGAAGAGAACTCCAACAAGGACAGACCTACATTTCGGGAACTCCACACTAACATAAGTGGATGAGCTTGTCATCCTGGGAGTCACTGTGGACAGGAAACTTACTTGGACAAAACATATCACCAACTTAACAGCAAGAGCTGGACAAAAACTAGGAGCGTTAAGGAGGGTAGCTACCAAGCTTGATGTCGCAGCAAAAGCTACCATCTACAAGTCCCAAATTCGCAGCGTAATGGAGTATGCTTCGCTATGCTGGATGGATGCATCTACCACTGCACTTGGACTGCTGGACTCTATGAAGAGGAAAGCTCTTCGAGTCATTGGCGTGAATGAAGAAGACGCACAATCACAACTTAACATCCCATCTCTTCAACACCGAAGACGTGTGGCTGCTGCAACAGTACTCTACAAGATGCAGACCAACCTTTGTCCTTCAGACATGAAGTCCATGCTCCCTCAACCATACGTGATAAGAAGATCAACACGAACCAGCAGGGCAATGCCGAGACATGCCCTTACAATACCCACCTCTAGAACCTACTCAACAGGCAGAAGCTTTCTCCACATAGCAGTCCCTCTTTGGAACAACATACCAGAGGGCACAGTTGGAGAGATCAACGACTCTGGTGTTCAATCTTTCAAGCGACGAGTACATCAGCACCTGTTATTTATTGATGGTGTCACATAGATGAGGCACTATTTAATTTAATTTAATTTAATTTAATTTTCCTTAAGCCGCTGTGAGCCACTGATTGGCCGATGAGGATGTCATTTATGGTGCTTTAATGCCCGCATTTGAGTTTGATGTATGTCTCGCCTTATTGGCTATTGCTCACAACAGCACCTTATATAAAAAAATAAAAAACAAAACTAACTAATGTGCTTGATTGTGATAGGCAATCTATTACCTCGGTGGGCTCAAAATGATTGCCCTCAGCTACGCTTCGGGTAATAATCATTTTGAGCCCACCTCGGTAATAGATTTGACTATCACAAGAAGCCCATTCGTTAGTTGTATAGTAAAACAGGACTTAGTCGGGAAGTACACGGGTCTTCATTTCGAGTTAAACATGACTTAGTCACGACTTCAGAATACGAAAAATTTAGACACGACCTCGTGACTTAAGCTACACGAGACTTTAAAGAACGACCACCACCCCCGCCTCCTGCGCCATGCACTATGGATACAGCCACCTAAGCGCCTGCCCCCTCCCCCCGCTCAAATAAACTATTGTCAACTTACCATTCTGAAATAAGAGTAGGGCGAGAATGCCGCCAAGAGTTGTGTTCCAGGTCACGTGATGCATGTCTTAATGTGACGTTAGATATTCTTCGTAGGACACCCTTCAGTTGGAATCTTGCGATGAATTGCTGGTATAAATAAGGGAGAAGAGAAACCATGTTAAAGAAGACATATTATCATTATTGTAACTTGTGTGGGTCCCATAATGGGTGCGAGATCTTTTAAAGTGCCTTAGAAATTAATGTTCATACTTGTAAATAAACGTAATAGAAATATATCCGCTAACTATTTTAAAGGTATCACCCTGGCCTTACTTTCTCCTTCAACTTGCAGACCCATAACACCGTCTCTTAAGGGATGCTTCAACATCTTATCTATTCCAGGTGATCAGTACATTCTCGCTCTCGTATTACTCTACCTTTTAATACATCTACAATTAGTATGCCATCCTCGAGTCTCGTAGAATCGTAGATCACCTAGACATACCCTAAAAGTCCCTATAGATGGCAATTCTATGATAACTGACGTTAGGGCAAGTCCGAGATAACGCGCGTGTTACGTATGGAACATTTCACAGATTTTCACCCCAAAAAAAATAATGTAGAGGGACTTTGATTTTATTCTTTTACCATCTCCATTAACTGGTTTCTATTAGCAGAATAACATTGGTAAAGTGACCTTTGACCAATAATATTTTATTACATAAAATGTATGGCATTACGTATGGGACCAGAAGAGATGAGATTTTGTATAAATCATTTTTAAGTTGAACTAACTTTGTGAAAGTAATTTAGAGGACAGGTTGTAATTCAGTGTGGTAGAGGGTACATTGCTCAGGTTTATTGAGGGGCCAAAGCCAAAAGTAGTCAACTCAAGGGTAAACATTTCAAATTGAAAAAATCATTTTCGTTCATGTATGATAGGAAAGGTGAGTATCTGCAGTTTCCGGAATTGTGTTCGGCTAAGCATACCGTCTCTCGGATTTCCTGTAATACACTTTTAAATAATGGAAAGCGCCCTCACAGCGCGACGGGACGGAATTTTGAAAAATTTGATTTATACAAAAAATAAGATTCATTCTAGAAATATAGAAGTGTTTTTGGATAGCTCATGCATAGGACAATTGAACCACACACATTTCGTATAATACCGCCCTCTTTAGTTGAGCAAAAAATTGCCTTATTCTGACATTTTTCCGTCCCGTCGCGTTTTGACATCCATTTTTTAGCGTCACTCAATATTAGAGAAGTTATTTATTGCCATCTTCTCTAAAAGTATCAATGAATTCATGCCTGAACACTTTTATGATGTTAGACATTTTCGCGACGGGACGGAAATTGCGCGACGGGACGGAATTTAATCCAGATTAAATCCCATTTTCAATTCAATTTCATCACAAATTGTCTTTCTTTTGTATACAGTTAGGGTGTACTTTTTAATTTCTAGGACTTATTTTTAAGTCCAAAGGATTTATTTGTTTAAGTCCAAGTGGACTCAGGAGAGTGACAAAACCATAGGACTTAAAATCAATCTATCCTAAGACTTAAAATTTTAAGTCCATGTAGGACTTAAATTTTAAGTCTATTGGATTTATAATTTAAATCTTTCACGACTACATTTTAAATCTTCTTAGATTTATTTCTAAAATAAGTCCATCATGGATTTAAATATTAAAGTCTTGATTTTAAATCTTTCTTGGATTTATTTCAAAATAAATCCATGATGGATTTATTTCAAAATAAATCCATGATGGATTTAAAAGAAAACACTTAAAAGAAAACGAGTTGATACACTTTTTCTGTTGGTGTAAATTTGTTTATTTCATCTAAATTGAAATGTACATTTTTTTCACAATAATATAAATCAAAACATATAAAGAATCAATATAAACCCTGGACCTGTACATATATACAATTGAACAAAAAGTTCCTTTGACAAATTATATATACTGCTACAAGCAAACATAAATCAAATATAGCAACTGAACTTAGCGGAGTATACAGTGTGTATCAAAAAGAATGGTACAGTCAGAAAATATATATTTTTTAATATAAAAATTGTTCGTAATATAAGTATTTTATATCATATTAAAGCGAAGTAATGCTCTTTATGTTGCTATTTTAATCATACTTATTGCTTTTGTTAATCAAGAGTTATGCCACGTTTTAAGCGATTAGGCAAAATCCCGTTTGTGCCACTTTTTGTATTTATCGTCGAAATTGTCATGAAGGTTTAAACAATGGAATAGTATTATTGCTGTAAATAGATAATTATGAGGAAAATACTGACCAAAATCCGCCAAAGCATCTTCCAGAATTATATATAATACTTAGTAACACGTACACAAACACAAACACACACGTACATATATACACTAATGAGCGTGTGTGGTGTACGAATGGTGTGTTTGTGCGTACACACATACACACATACACAAACATACATACACCCACAAGCCAATGTGAGTGTGTGACATACGTACAAAACTAAAGTATGTGCGCGTGTATGCTTGTGTTCGTGTGTGTTTGTACGTGTGCTACTAAGTAATATATATCATAGTAAAAAATGCTTCAGTAATTTCTTCCATCTTTGTCCTCACAAAGTAATTGTTTTGTCGTTGAAACTTTCATGACAATTTCTTTGATGAATACGTAAAGTGGCACAAATGGGATATTGTCTTGCCGCACTAAACGTAGCATAACTCTTGATTTACAAAAGTAAATGATATGATTTGAAAAGCAAAAGAAAGAGCTATCATTCTGCTTTAATATGATAACAAATACACATACATTTTCAACAAAGATCATACCTAGATAATTTGTTTTCCTGACTGTACCATGTTTTTTTTTATACAGACTGTATAAAACACGATGTGCTTCCATCCTGATTGTAAAGTTCTATCAAACTTGACGAAAGAAATAAGCATTTTTTCATAAATATCAGAATTTGGTATGATAACTACATTTGTATCAAACTTATAATTCATTTTATACATACATCAATTAAGGTAACAATGACAAATTATCGTAAATAAAACAAATAAATAAAACTGAAAATTACAATATAAAATATACAACTTCATGGGATAAAGTTATCAAAGTTAATAGGGTTAAATTACTCATTGCAATCCAGGTTTATATAGGCCTAGCCCAGAAAAAAGCAGCACGGTTGATTTTTAATTCCTGCATGTCAGAAATTCCTTATTAGCCTTATCTGTTAACTAGTGTATTTTATGCTGAAGAAAATGAAACACAAAGATATTGGTTAAGCCTTGGTAACACATGCCCTTACGAATGCTGTACGAACAACTTTTATACCATATTGCAGCCATACAAAATCAATCGTACGTACAATGTTCGTAAAGGGATTTGTGACCATGGCTGTAAATAGTTTTGCTTACACATATCTGCTAACAAAAGAAGAAATAAGTAATGATTATGTTGGAAATCCGTAATACTTGCATGTTTTGCATGGAACTACATGGTGTTTCTATTAACAAAAATTAGTAATCTTCAGTGAATAAGTAACCAAAGTACCAAACCAGACAAATCTGACGATGGAATTAATACTGAATACTAAGAATTAGTAATAGTTTGTAGCTATGATACTTCTTCAGCCAAATTACCTCACTTTTGCAAATTGTTATACATGTATACAGCTGGGAAACCAGTATTCATTCAAAGGCAACTGAATCCGAACGGACACTTTTTCACAGCTAGGTAAGCACCAAGCACGCCGTCCAAACTCTGTGGTCGGCTTGTGACTTACATGAAACACTATAATTTGTTTAACTCCTTTTGCTAAAGAAGCGTAGACGCAAAACTGCTCAACCAAAATTGATGATCTTGGGTGTCATTTTATGAAAAAGCATTTATTTTTAGATAAGAAATACTCTTGTGACATAAATATAGCAAAACTCTCGTGTGCCGTTTTTGGAGGTCACCTTGCATAACTAAAAAAATTACATTTCATAAATACTGATTTTATACATTAAATTACATGATTACTGCACATTTAAATCAAACTCTTAATTCATTGTTCAAAACTGCGAATTGACTGTAAATTCTTACTGGAGTAACAAGAAAAATGTTAGAAAATAATCAGCAGTATGGTCCATAATATGAGAGAAGATGTAAAAGAAAAAAAAATAATTAGGAAAAAAAAAAAAAATGTTATATTTAAAGTAAAGGGGGCAGTATAATACCAGCATGGTAACAGTTACTCAGGAGAATCTGTAAAGGTTACATTGTAAGAGGCGTAGGCAGAGTGATATTAAAGACAAACATAAGAAAGAAAGAAAAATATATATAACTGGCTTACTGGGAATATTAATATTGTATTACATTTATTATACTCATTATTATTACTCATGGATTGCAAAAATCTTGTCTAACTAGTCTAACACATGTCTAACTAGT
This sequence comes from Echinarachnius parma, assembly GCA_037951105.1. NCBI lineage: Eukaryota > Metazoa > Echinodermata > Echinoidea > Clypeasteroida > Echinarachniidae > Echinarachnius > Echinarachnius parma. The sequence goes on along the minus strand of JBAMJV010001202.1, from coordinate 43,301 downwards.
TTCCTTGTAAGCATTGTAATAATATTACTTCGCATCATCATTATGCATAAGAATAAATCACAAACTTCACCGTGCCAATCATGCTATTGACATCACAATAGGTTACATTATACACAGTAAACATAAAAACAAAACAACGAAAATAACAATAACCTTTTTCATACCGAGTTCATGATACAATTGTTATTTTATCCGAGTCTTCTTAAATCATGTCAAAGTCTCAAAGACCCATAGTCTTCCAAAGTTTAAGTTCTCTGATTGTGACAGTCCAAAATGTTATTAAGAAGACTCAACAGTCAACATCAGTTTTTCCTGACATAATAGTTATTTGCAGTGGTAATGTTCAAACTATAATTATGGAATCACTGTTCTTCAAGATTTGTCACAGTTCGCTATCCATAATTGGGCTAAAAACAGACACTGTTCTCCACTGCACATAAGTTCTGCAAAAACAAAGCAGATTACAGTTTTCAAAGTTACTTCAAAATCGGCTTCTTACGCGTTTTGAAGTTCCGCTCAACCAGCGTACTGAACGTCAGCACACTGACCAAAGAGTCCATGTTCCGATAACACCGACGATGTCAAGTCGCTCCTCGACGATAACGCTTGAAACGTCCAACCTGGCATTCGCGTACACTCTTTCGACGTGCTCGCGATCTGCAACCTTCAACAGACGATCTCCGTCCGGCCCATCGTTGACTCCACGATCTCCTCCGATGACCAGACGTCGCTTGCGATTAACAGGCTCTCCTTCCTTTCGACGTCGCTGACGTCCATCCCAATGATGCTCACCTTCCCTTCGATGTCGCTGACCTCCATTTCGGCGAGGAAGACAGCGCAGATAGCGGCATGCACCTCCCTCCGTGAAGCCCCTCACCTTGCCACGGATGTTGCTGCTTACGAAGTTACGATGCTCCCCACCTTGACTCCGATGACGACCACCTTGCCGAGGACATCGTTGACCACCACACCAACTCTCCAGCTGCAGCAAGGGCACCCTCTGGAACCGCAGTCCCTCTGCTCCCACAGACAACTCACGCACCTTCCCCGGCGTTGCTTCACAGACTGGCTCAGCCACGTCTCCCTCTGCATCCTATGAATAAAAATGTGAGAACGAAAAGTAATCTTGTCACGATACATATATGGAGAAGGCCTGACAGGTTCAATAAGTACAATAGAAGACGTTTACGATTCTAAATATTTGCTCATAATCTAATGATTATTTACAAGGGAATGCAAACAAAAAAAGAAGAAAAATATCTGTTGATTATTGTTAGTATCATGAGTTGCACCACCTACTACCTAGTCTTATCCAACAAAGAAAACGGACCCTTTAATAGGGAGCCATATTATGATGGCGATGGCCAACGGTCGGCGAGATGGACGATGAATGCACAATCTTCTCCGCTCGCGCTCCTGCTCCATGAAAGTGAGGCCACCAGCTCCTCCTCGAACTCATCGCCAACAGATCGATGACAACCAAGAGCCACCCACCACACGCCGAATTTAGCAATGCTGGACACCATGACCAACATTTACATCGATCTCTTATCGTTCATCCATGTTAGGAGACTTGGCCATACATGTAATACCTTCGGGCGCATAAAAACTAATGGGAGTTATGTAACCAAATCAAGACCATTTTTTTTTATTTACACATTTCTGCTTTATTGTAACAAAATAAGAGTACTATTATCAGTGAATCTAAACACAACACAAAAGTTCCCCCTAATTCTAAAACAAGTCCTTGTAATTTCAAAACACCAGGCACACATGTTGCTGTAATATCAGCTACATTTCGTGAGAAATTGAACAATTTGAAGGAAAGTCATCTCGACTTTACGGTAAGTCTTAACTTAAGTTAAGTATGACAAAGACAAAGTGTGCACATGCATCATCCAAATCTGCTGAATATTTTAGACAATGTGAGTAAAATGTCAATAATTTCAGTGCTTTTTATCTTTTGATAAAAATTGTTAAATATTAGCCATTCGATGAGTAGTTATTGCAAGTCTACAATTTTACAAACATGAACAGTTAGCGCTGCAGGCCGGACTGCGGGGCGCCGCAGTACGGCCTGCAGCTAGCGGCGGCTAGCACAGGCCAGGGTACGCGTACGTACCGGTGCATTGCATGCAGACTGCAGTCTGTCATGTAATCCCGGGGCGCTAGTTGTTCGCAGTTAGGCCTACTTAGATGAAATTTACATATTTATCGTCGGCTGTTGACTCCCAGATTAATCTATCACATCCTATTGCATTCACATTACATTATGCTTACCTTTGAGTAGCTTTGTCACACTCCCATCGTCATCGATTTGTTCGAGAAATTCCTCCATCAAGCCGCGTCGACGTCGCTTCGTGAAATCCAAAATGGCAGTCAAACGGGTTTCAACTATTCTTGCGAATTGCATGACGTCATTTGTGGGTAGTCTGATTGGCTTAAAGTTTTAAGTCCCCATTAGATTTAGATTGCGAAGCCAAATTTTAATCGAAGGGTACAGGAGGCCCAATGAAATAAGTCTTTAGGACTTTAAATATTTTAAGTCGTAAGAAAGACTTAAAATTTAAGTCCTAGAAATTAAGAGAGTAGTTGAAAGAATACAGTTTGATGTATTTTTGCTTTAAAATGAACTAATTTGCTAATTAACACAAATTTATTTTGAGATTAAAATATTCACATTATTTTGGTGGGAACCCTCCTTCATATGCTATATGTATGATTGAGTAACCCCCGCATCGGCACACTAACACATTTCCGACAGTTTAAGACTTAAAAATTGTACACATTTCTTGAAATTGTACTCACACATTGAGAAAATAGTGCAGATTCCGATGCGATGATCAGATTTGCGATGTATTAATTATATTTTGAGATAGCGCCTTCGAACGCGCGCGTGGTTTTTTGGCTTCACAAGTTCGAAGTGTTTTTAATACCGGCCCCCCCTCAACTCTCGTTGACAATGCACGCAACTCCAAATTTCTTGTACGATGCTAATTTTATTGGCATCATTTCACAAATGTACTCGTAGCGGACGATCTACGCATTATTTCTCCTCAAAATTTCGACCAGTTTAGTTTTTAAGGGTTGCGCGCATCATCACATGCGCGATTTTTCACAACACGCGCAAAAACAAATATTACGCGGCGTGCCGATATTAAAAACAGTACCGATGTGTAGTACACCTACCATACAGCAGTGCTTTCACACCAACAGGCAATTCATACTTACGTCTAGCATGGAATGTCTAGCATCAGTCTGTGCTTAGCCTGGCATAATATTAGCCGTATTCAGACGATGAAAGCCAAGTTCTTAAGAATTGCAATTCTTAAGAACTTCAAAATGTGTGTTCAAACGATGCCAATTCTTGAGAGTTGCAATTCTTAAGAATCAAAACCGGAAGTAGCATGCGCGCCTTTCTCATTTGAGGTCACGGGCGCTCACTTGACTTGTTTTCACACCGGAAGCATATCTCGGTCATGAGGTCAACCCAAACCACGAGTCTCGAAGCTGATTGTGTTCAGACGGTAAAAAAAGTAGACTGCGCGCAGTCGCGCGCTTATCGCGCGCTCATTCGGCGCAAAATCTTACAAGTATCTTGTGGTTATCTTGTGGTTTGCAAACCACAAGATAACCACAAGATAACCACGAGATTGCGCATTTTTTGCAGTGTGTGCAATCTCGTGGTTTGGAAACCACAAGATAACCACGAGTTTTGCGTGTTCAAACGAGCGCAAACCACAAGATATTCTTAAGAATTGCAAACCACAAGATAACCACATGATAACCACGAGATTTGCTTTTATCGTCTGAATGCGGCTATTGTGATGCTAGACACTCGTCTAGCACAAGGTTGCGCATGCGCGTTACGGTATTGCACGCATAGAAGTATGAATAAACAAACAAACCCGTTTATAACTAGAAGGCTCACTTAACGCGCGCAAGTCACGTGTCCCATAGACATTGTACATGGGCAACATGGCGGAGTGAACCGATTTTTGAAGCTGAAAAGGAATACCACTAGACGTCATCGCGTAGTGACCTAGAAAGACTTGACCAATCATCATGCTATAAAGTGCGCGTAGACTATCGCGCCTATTTTCCTGCGCACTGCCCTATATTGTATCACGCTTGAGAACAATGGGATCTATGGTGACGTATGCATATGAACTTGTTTTATTGACCTCGATCTGGTGACGACGCGTATGAACTGCTCTGTGATTGGCTTATGTAATTCCCAAGTATCCCATAATGCAACCTGCAGTGGTATTCCTTTCGATGATCAAAAATCGCGGCACTCTGGCAAAGTGACACCCCCCTGATTGCACGTTCAGAATGTGCAAGTCATCGTTACGTCACAATATAAGTGTACTAGTGCGCGTTCAGAATGTGCAAGCATTAAGCGTCTTTGGTGCAAGTCATCATTACGTCACAATAGAAGTGTACTAGTGCGCATGCATGTCTTAAGCCCGCCGCACACTGTACGATTTTGCCACGATTCACCGGTCGTAAGGCCTTACGACTGGAAGTGTGACGTCACATACCTGTTCTAGGCAGCTCTTACGACTGATCGTAGAGCCAGTCGTAAGGATTCGACATGTTGAATTATTACGACCAGTCGTAGCACTTTCAGCCAATCACAGAACAGTGTTCAGAAGTTGATTGATATGACGCAATGCACAGTGGCGTAGCTACGGGGGGGCACGGGGGGGGGGCACGTGCCCCCCTAATCGTTTGGCCAAAAAAAAAAAAAAAAAAAAAAATGACGACCCGACATGAAGCCAAATGTGTCTACAATGTATATCATTCATTATTATCACGTTTTATTTAATGTGTGATAATAATCATTATCAACGATAATAACCAAGAACATAACAGTCGTTCCCTAGTACTAGCAATAGCGCACCTATATCAGTTTGAAGAATCCTTCCAATATAGCGCCTTATGCAAATTTTCAGTCCCGTGCGCGAGGATCGACGCTCACCGCATTTCAGAAGACATAGAGCGCGTATAGGCCTAACAAACTTCCTAGCATGGTAAATCGTTTATCATACCAAGGGCCCTTTTAGGATCTTGAATCTGCCTCCCGCTTTTATAGATAATTTTGACGCCTTCATGCAGGCTATAAAGGCGCATAGCTGCACTACGTAGTCCTAAATGTCTAGGTAAAGACAAACTTATTTTACTAATTTCTTCACTCCAAATGCACCCGTTCCATTAATTCATGATGCATAATCTAGGCATATTGTTGATGATCATGATTGAAGGAGCACCAGTCATCTTCTCCAGAGTCGATATCTGCATCAGTTGAGCATAGGCCTACTGAAACTAATTCAAGGGACCCGAGCATAGCTGTTTTTTTTTAGTTTGAAAAGGACTGTAAATCTTAATTTTTGCCGCGCGCTTCGCGCGCATAATACTGATATATACGAAATTTATTAGACCCTCATCTATTATGTCTATATAGCACACTATCATCGGAAAATAAAATAATTTGAAATAATATATCTTTTAGTAAATTCGGTCCATATGCGCTGAATGCAAATAAAATTGGAATATTATGTCCCCCACATTAGAAAGGGGAGGAGATTGTCCCCTCCTTTGTCATTAAGTATGTTTGGTTCCATACTTATATACTTTATATTACGTGAAATTTCTGTCTTAGGTGTGCACCAAATCGCACAATTTCAGGCCCCAAAATATGAAAGCTCCCTACTGTGGGAGGGGGACACCCCCTCCAACACCCTCCCCCAATCGGTCGCTTCGCTTCCTCGCAATGTCTCCCCTCCACTTTTGCTAAGTTCCATTGGAGCTCAATGCCCTAGACTATATCGATGGCTCTATAGTATACAGGATCACGTGGATCCATCTCACGGGCTTAATCTTTCCTCGCTATTACCGTTTTAAAATACGTAACGAGTAGATTCACTATTATATACCATTTTAACACCCATGATTAAGACAATGATAAAGACAATAATAAACATACTTCTACAGTGATATTTTAAACACCAATTTCAAAAATTTCAAAAAAATTGGGAGGGGGTGAACCCCCTCCCACACCCTCCCCCAAATAAATGTAGACAAGCATACGGCGTGAGAGTATTTGAGTCTGGTGTGTGTGTACACGTATGTTTGATTGTGTGTGTATACTTTATCATGAGGGAAATGATTTCTTTAATTCAGTATTATCAAATTTCCTTCCAAGGTATGCACCAAATTGCATTATTTCAAGTAAATTTGCAAAAGCTCCCTACCGTGGGAGGGGGGACACCCCCCTCCCACACCCTCCCCCCCCCCCCCTCGGGCGCTACGCGCCCTCGGGCTTGGTCGCTCCGCTCCCTCGCAGATGTGCCCCCCCAATCACTTGACCCTCGCTACGCCACTGGCAATGCATGTAGATTGTACATAGACGAAAATATTATGCAAGATGGCTACGTTTTGGACGCAAAAAAATGGATGAGAGACTGGTGGAATTATGGAAACAGTATAGCTCCTTCTTCGCTGTCAGTTATCCCTTTTTATCTGCATAGCAACAGGAATGTCCAGAAGTAACCCTGCAGTTTACGGGAGGATCGCTGGAATTTTCAGGTAAATATTGCTCGATTTGCATGAAGAACGGATTTCATATTATCACTGATGCACTGAAATATCGCACGCAGCGGTAAACGGTGTTTGTTTACTAATTGACCTATGCCAGAGCTCTGGGGGACTATTCGACAGTTCACTGTAGCCACAACTGGGCTAAGACCTAAGTAAATTAAATTAAGTCCAAAACAACCATCAAAAATCTTTATATTCCGCTACCGGTAGACGTTCGGATATAAACACGCTAATTAAAAAGTCCAATATAAAAGAAAATCCCACGTACAATTGTTTAAACTGCTTGTAGAAGGGATTTGGAGATGTTCAAATTTAGATTTTTAGACATGTCTCGACTCTCATGTCAGTTACATTTACAGCCCCCAGAGCCCAAACAGAAGACTAAAGTCGACTGTCCTGTATTGGGCTTGGTCCTGCCCCGGCCCTGGACTGGTCCTACTTACTACTTAGTCTTACTAACTCTTACAGTAAGACTTAGACTAGTCTTACTTATTATAGTTAGACTGTCTTTAGAATAATGATATTAGAGAAGTACTTCATAAAATATAAATAATTATAAAGTACTACTACCCTAAATTATCTAAAGACAGTCTAACTAAGTTGTAAGTAAGACTAAGGCTAACTAAGACTCTAGTCTAGAGTTTGTAAGACTAAGCAGTACTAAATACTAGTACTAGTACTACTACTAGTAATATTAGTAGTACTAAATATTATGATTATACTAGTCTAGCTCTAACGTAGGCCTACGGCTAGACCAGCAGTAACACTAACAGGCCAATATCTTATTCTTAGGCTGTGACCTTTCCCTTGGAATAATTAATACAATTATTGACATATTCACTATCGACTATCTTAAAATGTTCACCAATGACATCGTCCTACTCTGTCTCTAGTCCTAGTATAAGCATACCATAGGCTAGGCCTAGCTCTAGCCTAACCCTAGCCAGCCATGGCCCAAATAGGCTATAGGGTTAGACCAGGGCTTCGCCAAGGCTTAGGCTCACATACCCGGGCTCAGCCATAGATCACAGTAGAACTACCGGTATAGTTGATTTTCATACTTATTTATCACTGGCGTAAAAAGGTGTAAATCAACGTTGATGAATGACGGATACTGTAGACAGTGCATCTGTACATGTATGTGTGACTGCATATTAAAATAGCATGTTAGCAAATGGAACATAGTATGATCAATTATAAATTTCGAAGAAGTAATGTACTATGTTGAAGTACATGATTCATTAGTTTACAGAAATTAAGTGCAGTACAAATTAAAATAATTTACATTGTTAACTTACATGTTATTGCTAACCGAAGTGCAACTTGTTAAAAACACAGCTAACTGTAATTGTACAGCTAATTGTAGAATGGGGTATAATCTAAAAATATAGTTTTGTCTTAGTACATATAGGGTGCTTCAGAAAATTGTGTTTGTGATAATATACTTTGTAATGAAAAATACTGAGTACTTATAAAATTACACAAACCTCTCAGAAGGTGAGAATGGATTCGCCCTATACATGTATATTTTACTTGTAAACTTGCTTTTGTTTATTGCGATTCTTTTCACTCTTATTTGTATGACAGAAAAGGAAATCAGGAAGAGAATGGCCTCTTTGAGATCCTGGCAAAGTGGTGCTCCAGCAACATTGTGAACACTGAGGCAGAACTGGTTCATCAACAGATCGTCGTTCTTGGAGCCTAGTGTACAGGCCAGAACATCAAATTATAGTCTGAAGGTACTTTATTAAATTGAACATCTTAATAATATGAAAAATCATGCACTTTTTACATAACTACAATGTTCTATTGATTCAAGAAATGATACTATTTTTAAACTTAACTGCAATTTTCAGAACAAATAATAACATAAATGGTGGAATGTAACGCTCAGTGGTGTAGCGACGGGAGTACCGGGGGGTGGGGGGGGGGGGGGGGGGGGGGGGGTATGCACTTCCTCCCCCCCCCCCCCCCCCACTAATTTGGAAAAGGGGACATTACAAAAAAATATGGTGTGCCCCACCCCTCCCCTCACCCACCCACCCATTAACAATCTGGCTACGCTACTGGTAAGGCTGGTAGGCAACATTTGCACATGCTTCATGTCTAGGGCACCAATGCAGTATGGAAAGTTCCAGTGTTTTTCAAATGCATCTCCTTATCATACTTGTTTTGTATTTAATTTGGTCCAAAATTATAGGACATATTTTAAAAATCTTGTTCTCCTATTTCATTTTACAGATGCCTGAACAAACAGACAGTCGAGCCACTCCAGGGACCCAGGAGATATCTGGATCTGAAGCAGTTCAGGAACCTGGACCGTCCCATGAAGAGCCATCATGTAGCCAAATGATGTTATAAAGATATTTCAAAACAAGTAATGATAAGGATGTTTATTTGATTGGACCTTTAAACAAAAATAAATAAACAGGGCCCAGCATTGCCTACTTTATTTGAGATCTTAAATAGGAAACGCAATAACTTTAGCTTGCTGTTACTGATAAGTGCATGATTCCTGGCACTTTTGGTATTACTTTGGGTTTTACTAATAATGGCAGTAATTAATATTTTTCTAACCACTGTCAACTGTCTGGCCACTGGAGGCCGGTTATGTAACGTATGTTATTGAATATGCTGCTATGTCAAAATAAACACAGATTATTTTCATGATAAGTGATGCTTAAGAGGAAACAAACAACTTGAAGTGACTGGAATTATGCCCGAATCACTTACCCTTTTGTTAGAATTATACTCGATCATTATTTGGTCATAATTATGACATTAATTTATCATGGAATTTCGCACAAGACTTAGTGGAAATATCAGATTATAGAAATATAGTTTCTGTCAAGTTTTCTTTATTTATTAAGACATATCATTAAAACTATGGTATCTCTTTTCAAGATGAGGATTTGAACTTTACTTATTATTGTTTTAATATTGTTTTTAGCTATTCAAGATCAAAACATTCAATATGGTCCTGTTGACAGTATTTTGTGTATCGGACCTGGAGAGGTTTCAAGATTTTGTTTTATCTATTCATGTTCTAAATGGTTTCTATATAGAAAATTCATTGAGGTTGCCACTTTGGTAACCATGGGAAATCTTTTGTTAACAAGCATTAGAAGGATTATTAGCTTATTTGCATAGTTCTGAAAAAAAGGTAAGATTTTTTTTTCTATGAATAATATAACATTGATCAAAACATTTATTTCAAAGTTATTGGAGCAGTGCTCATTTGCATGTGCCATATTTACACCCCAAAATCTGAGATGGCTGCCCATAATTTGCATATTTATGAATATGATTGATCTCCATTGGTACAACCTCTAATACGCTATAATTCCATGTTATTATTTTTCAATCATGTTCTAAATATTTGTTATATATTTCAGATTAGTTGCCACCTTGGCAACCTCTTGCAATGCTGCATATCAACTAAAAACAGAATTATACCGGACTAATCACAGAACAAATTCAAAATACTCATACTGACACCTAATATTTACAGACGGGAAAACGTTTACCGCGGGGGGGGGGGGGGGGGGGGTTCACACAGATCCTAAGCTGAACTTAAGTATAAGTACGTAGAGCTATTAGTTTCTTTGAATTCTTGATTCAAATCAATAATATTTATATTACCAAGGAGATTTCATCTTCTTGATGCAGCATTTATGAACATTCTGAAATGATTTTTGTTTGTTTTGCTTTTAAGTATATTGTATTCCGAGGCTATGGATGGCTTTCCATAATAGTCAAGTCCAACTTAAAGATAAGGTCAATTTACGATCTTTGTGAACCCCCACCCCCCCCCCCCCCCCCTGCTCTCTTTATCACATGCCATTTTATTTGCTGAAGACTGATGCATTTGATATTACATGCAAATGAATTAATACATCAAAGATCTTAGTCTGATTTACCTTGTATACTACCCCCTTCCCTTACATTTATAATACGGGTCATTTGCATATAACTTGAGGTATATGATAAAAACATTAAACGCTTATTTATCAAGCTACTTTAAAATGTGATTCCCGATGTAGGAGTATTTCTACTTTGAACATGATGTATAATATTTATCTTGCACTTCTCTGAGGAGTTTCTCCTCACAGTACCCCTCCCCTGTTGAAGGATCAGATATATTATGAAAGACGGACAAAAGAGTGTATCTTATCATATTTAAATGTGAATCCATGAGTCATTGGTGGTCAATATGAATGGATGCAAACGAAAGTGTTATACTAGCAATATTGCGAGCAATAAAACTTAAATACTGAAATAACATACAAACTAATGTATACGTTGTTGTTTCTCGCTCTTCTTCTTCTTCTTCTTCTTCTTCTTCTTCTTCTTCTTCTTCTTCTTCTTCTTCTTCTTCTTCTTCTTCTTCTTCTTCTTCTTCTTCTTCGTCTTCTTCTTCGTCTTCTTCTTCGTCTTCTTCGTCTTCTTCTTCGTCTTATTCGTCTTCTTCTTCGTCTTCTTCGTCTTCTTCTTATTCGTCATCGTCGTCTTCTTCTTCGTCGTCGTCTTCTTCTTATTTTTCTTTGTATTCCTTATTCCTTCTTCTTCATCTTATTGTTCTCTTTTTCCACCTCTATCCTGAAAGAGTGAAGTGTATTGTATGCACTGCGAAATTTGCGAATGATTGCTGTTTGGACATTTTTAGATTTTGGCAGATGTTGATTCGGTATGATTGAGGTGAATAGACCGCCTCTGTAATGTATGCAAATAATATGCGTATGACGTCAAGCTTAACAATAGTAACTAGGTCCGGCAAGCTCCGGCAAACTTAGCTTGCCGGACCTAGTTACTATTGTTAAGCTTGCCAGTCTTACGTCATCGCATATTATTTGCATACATTACATTACAGAAGCGGTATATTCATATGCAATGCGTGATTTCCCGGGGGGAGGGGGGGGGGGGGGGGGGGTCTGTCCTCATAGAAAGCAGGGACCGCTAAAAACAAAGAAATACATAAGCATAAAATAAAGAAATACATTACAGTTCAAATGTGATCAGCCCCCCCCCCCCCCCCCCCCCACACTTTCAAAACCATTCCGCGGCCCCTGGAAAGGGGGGTATCATGCGTGACCAAGGACTTGCCAAAAGCACCCTAAACGAGTATTTGCGTGGTGCAAAAAATAGACCCTAAGCAAGTATGATTATTGGTAATTTGATACCCTAAGCAGGTTATCTGAGTTGTTGAGACCCTAAACGGGTAATTCATCTTTTTGATACCCTAAACGAGTAATTCATCAGCCTAAAATAGATACCCTATTCTTGATTTGGGGGATTTTGAGACCCAAAACGAGATATTAAAAGCAAGTTATAACTATTTTTGATACCCTAAGCAAGTAAGCTGAGTTTTTGAGACCCTAAACGAGTAATTCATCTTTTTGATACCCTAAACGAGTAATTCATCAGCCTAAAATAGATACCCTATTTCCTGATTTTGGGTGATTTTGAGACCCTAAAACGAGATACTCGAGTATCTCGCCTGATCGTGAAAAACCACCCTAATTACTCGTTGTCTTGGTCACGCATGATACCCCCCTTTCAATGAGGACAGACCCCCCCCCCCCCCCCCCCCCCGAGGGGGGGACGGGTGTTTTAATGACAGGCGTTAAGATAAACTAAGATTGAAGCCTCAAACACGATTGAGAGCGACTATATTTATAACATTTACACATTTTCTAAGAGTTTAGAATGTTTAAATCGATATTACTACACGATCGATCATGATAGAGATCGATTATACAGGTAAACATAATCTTAGATATATGCTAATAATTTAATACATGTAAAATTCAGAAAAAATAATTACCGTGGTTAAAAGAAAATTATATTGCCATACATTTTGGAGAATGCAATTGAGTAGGTATCTCGTATAATAAATACAACATCACCCTTGCATGCCCGTTTATAAGATACTGTAGTATTCTTTAAGTAACTTTGTTGGAATGTTTATGTCAGAAAATATGTTTCGTATACGAGCGATCATATGTTTACTGTGTTTTCTGCTTAATTGCAGTAACTGGATATGTTTTATCTCAGTACCAGGTCATCAAAGTGCGCATGCGCCAATCGCAGGGGGAAATCGTGCAGTGTGCGGTCCCCAGTCGTACGACTGGTCTTACGACTGGGCTAGTCGTAGAGTCGTACGACCGGTCGGATCGTACAGTGTGCGGCGGGCTTAAGGCATCTGATAAGACCAAATTTGCGACGAACGGGTAAACCGTTACGCAGTCACATGATCTTCTTTATATTAATGACATCGCTAAATTTCGTGACACAAATCCCATTTAAATTTTTGTTTTCATAGAATTAAAAAAAAATTGTATTATTATATACAAAAAAGTATAAATGAAATAAAGATATACATAAAGACATTTTTTGCCGTTGGAATTGTTAACAGTATCATAAAGAATATTCATGCTTAAAGCATATTCCAGAGCCAATGCAATCGAATTACTAATTTGTCAAGAACCCCTAAAGTTTCCATGGATTGGAAGTTACATTAATAAGAAACGTTAAAGGTACCGTTGAGTATTGGTATTTCCCGAAGTGCCCCCCGATATTTTTTTTTTCAAATTTGAAAGAACATACAATTTTAATGACAGAATAAACTTTATTTGATCAAAATCGGTTCAGAAACGGCTGAAATATCCATAAGTATATTTTTAATCAAAAGATTCTTCACCGGCAATCACCGGGGGATATTTAGACTTTTTAGAACAAAAACCAAAAATGCTTAAAGACTACTTGGAAAAAAAAAAATGTGAATAGGTTTTTAAAAAGTCGTTGATGATATCTCTATTGAATCATTATTTTAACAAAACATTAAATGCACAATTTTATATGAAAAATGGCTAAAACCAGTCATTTTTTTAAATAGCGCCCTCTTGAGTTGTAACGGCTCTTTTTGAATGATAACAGGGGTTTTACTTAGTCGTTTGTAATTGTGTATACTTTTCGATCATGGTAAAATTATAATTATTACTTTGTACCTTAATGGTGCAGGTTTTGTTTACTAAAGTTAAGTTTGACCAATGCTCAACTATCCCTTTAAATGAAATAAAACAGAGAGTTAAATATCTAGAATCTTTGTAATGATTTGTGGAACCAAACTTAATATAGCCCATAAAAAACGACATGTTATCCTCTGCCTATTATCTGCTGTAATGTATTTGATGGATTGGTTATAACCCTAACCCTAACCCTAATCCTAACGCTGCCAAATTAAGAAAACGTATGCAAATAAAATGCAAATTATGAACAGTTATACAAATGAAATGCAAATAATAAACAGTTATCAGTAACGATACAATGCAAGAAAGGTTTTTGAAAACGCATTTATATTTTTAGTGATTGACGTAATATACTTTACACGTCTTGGTTATGTTTCGTCATAGCAACATTTTGTATAATATTGAAGCCATATAATTGATACTTTGTATAACTTTTAAATCACGCATTGTTAAACTCACCTTTAACGTCCATAAGCACCTCGTCTTTGTAACCTGCGGTCTATCATAATTATTTTCTGTTTCCAACTGTGTCATTCAGCGGTAGACCAAATTCAACGCCACATTTCCATTGCCTAGCACCACTACTATGTTTGCATAATGATGGATAGAATATCAAGTCGCTTGCAAACTGAATGTAGAATCAGCGAATTTTATATGACATCCATATCACTCCAACAACCTGAGGGTGTGGTTTAAAGGTTGAGTGTCCCAAATCTAGCTAGGGTAAATATACTGAGGGGTATGCTGGAGTTGTTTGCGTAGCTAATTTGGGGCTCAATCGTATAAAAGCAATACATGAAAGGGACAGAACGGTTTTGGTTTAGAGGGCGCTTCACTAAATAATTTGTTGTGAGGTAAAGAAGAACGAAGCAAACAAATTGTTTGATTAAAATCGCTTAATAAATAGCAGAAATATGTATGAATATATCCGATTAGAATACATTTTGAGGCCCAAGATTTATTCAATACTTTAACAAATATTTATAAATGCTACGCATTTTAAAATATAACTATATAAAAATGGCTATACCAATGTTGTTGATGATCTTTCTCTTGAATAATCATTTTACACAAACATCACATTCACATTTTTGTTTACAAATGGTTGTAACCCTTTGAGAATCGGAACGCCCTATCCTGTAAACGGCTGCTTTATTACAAATGTAAACAGTTTATTTGTTTTTCTACCATCCAAGCATCATGAAATCATTGCTATTAGTTAAACATTTAAAATGTTTGAGTTAATAAATGTCCATATGACTGGTTTTGATTTTTTTTTTATTCGCGCGTACATAGGAACTGCAGCAATTATGGCTTTCCGCATACCCGCATATAGATCTGCTCGTTTACATCTCCGGAAATGTATATATAAATGTAATATTCAATGAGCGTCTCCGTCGCCATGCCCGGTCGCGCTTCACTTACGCAGCTGCACACAGTCAAACGTAAGTATGCAATGTGCTAAACGCGCTTCCTGATTGGTCGCTAGCTATAGCTTTATAATTACATTCAAAGAATAACAAACGGTTTTGAATTAGGGCCTAACAGATGCGAAAATGCAACGTGACAGTCACCATTAATGATAGTCGCATTCGCCAGTTGTCCATGCTATGCATTTTGTTTAGATTAGAGGCTTTGTCAAAGGCTAGGGGCAAATGTGATCGTGTATCACGATAGACGATCAATATATCGAATATTATGCACGTGCCGGAACAAGGTTCAATTAATATCTAAATTATTCCAAGCAAAGATATGATAATACATCTTTTTTAGGTAATCATTAACTTATCCCGACAAGGGTATTATGTTGTCGACAATGTTTGTAATACGAGCCGCATAATATATCAAATTCTATATACATATATCCAGTTAACGCATTAAATATCATTATTATTATTATTGTAATCAGTCGTTTTAGATTGCTTGCAGTGTAATTATTCGGGTATTGTTATAAGTATTTTTTTTTTTTTTTTTTATAATAACCGTAATGCTTATTCTTATTCGTATATTATTATGTTAGTCCCATACCCAGTTCCATTCCAAAAAAAGGAACGGGGCACTTCCCAAAATATCGTAACAAAATGATTATGTTTATCGGATAGGATGTCTTTTCCAATGAGAAACAATACCAAGATCAGTCCTTTTGGTCGTGTAGTTTTTGTTTTAGGGCGCCGTGAGTGACATCATGTCAGGTTCCCTATTGTGTCAATTTTTACCAAGTCAGTGCCTTGACTAATCGCACTTCCTGCCCGTCATACAGCGAGCAAGCTAGTGCCTGCATTCTGCTCGGTACGAGAGAATGGGCATAGTTGCTCGATGTTATGACGGGCAGGAAGTGCGATTCGTCAGGCCGTAACTTGGTAAAAAATGACAAAAATGGGAACCTGACATGGTCTCACTTAAGACGTCCTACAACAAAAACTCTTCGTCCAAAATTACTGTTCTTGGTATCGTTTTTCATTGGAAAGGACACTCTGTCCGATGGACACAATCATTGAGTTACTATATTTTCGGAAGTGCCCCGTTCCGTTGTTTTTTTTTTTTTTTTTTTTTGGGGGGGGGCACCTTGTAATAGAGGAATAGCATGGGAGTGAAGAAGATATCCGTGAATGTAGGAAAACAAAACAAATCCGCACCTACTGGAATAGTACACTCAGTCGAATGTGTTTTATAAGTGCTTGCAATAAAGATGTGATGTGATAACCTAAAATAAATATCAACAAATATGTCAGGAAGGTAAAGGTCGTTGATAACATACACCTACTTTTGTGTAAGATGTTATTCAATACATTATGTTTACGCAATGAAATAACACAATATGATAATAATATGTAAAACTAGCCCGCTGCGGGACCCGCGGAAATCCGCGGGTTTTTTTGTCAGAGAAAAGCGATCACGATTTTAAGACCACAGCGACCTCTTAAAAAATGATTCCCTTTCCACATGGAAAGATGAAAGAGACTCAGACGTTTTACCCCCCCCCCCCCCTCCCGCTACCCCTCTCTTTTGCACATGTCATTGCGATACAACCTTTTAGTGAAAATTATAAACCCGCCCCATCCCCGGTACACTCTGTTTAAAAGTTTATAATAATACTAACGCAAACATAATACAATTGTATGCATGACAAACACATGACGAAAAATAATACCAACACATTTGTATAAGTTTGATTTCCAAATTTAGTATTATAATACTAATATGGTATATGTTTGTTGTATCCTTGTGAAACCCGTGAATACATTGCCTTGAAGGGAATGATCATAGCTGTTTCTTCATGCATTTAATAAAATTACACCCTTTAGTATATTGTATTATCAATCCTGAGCGGATTGCGAGATGGTTAGGCTAAACCTTCTTTTCTTGTGCATCATGTTGTAGAAAGGCGGGTAAATAATTTACTCACAATCCAAAGGGTTTTCAATGAACATAATTATAATCACTTTCCCCGGTATATACACTCTGTTTAAATTGTTTACAATGATCATAATGCTTATGATGATATTGTATGCATTAAGACTGGACGACTGAATACATAAGTCGTGATTATAATTGAAATTTGTGCAAAGTTTTGAGTAAGGAATGTGATGAAGATATCATCACTTCCCCGGTATAAACACTCTGTTTAAATTGTTAACAATAATTGTAATGCAAATATGATAAAAAAAATTGTATGCATAAAAATACTCTTGACGAATGAATACATAATAAGTCGTGATTTTTTAATTTAAACTTTTGCGAAGTTTTGAGTAAGGATTGGGACGATGATTGCATGCCTTAATTCTTACCCGTTCCCATACCCACATGATGTTAAAAAGGTTTAATTTTCAAATTCAGTATATTCCTTGTTATACGTTCAAACCCGGTGATATATTTCCTTGAAGGGAATGACCTTAGCTATCTCTACATGCATGTAATAAAATGCCATTTTGGGGGTTATTAAGCATTATAAAACGGCTCTGGTAAATTCAGTAACGTGACTGGTGAAATCCAGTCACGTGACAATTCATTAAATGTCAACAAACAAACAAGAAAAAGCGTAACACATGTGTGTTGTCACTTTTTGTTGCGCGATATTTTCACGGCTGTGACGTCACAATGCTTGTTTACACAATTCTACGAAGACAAACTTGCGAAAGTGAAGAAAAAAAAGATGTAAAATGCTTCGTTTTGTAAATTATCTGTTCTGTAGTAAATAAATCGTAGCAGTTTCGAAAATTATATGGTATGTGGTTTGATATTTTTAAGTTTTGGAATGGAAATGCATACAATTCTTTGATAATTCTCACTTTTAATGGGGAAATCTTCGGCAATTTCCCATTAACTGAATGTGATCTGCAGAGTCAAATTCAGTGAAGCGAGTGCAGTAAGTGTTGATGATTTTTGTAAATTCCTAATAAATTCACACTCTAGAGAGTAGATAGTCTGGGTTACTAATTTTGGCAAGTCTGTTTTCAATTATCCAGCAAAATAAAACAATCCGTGGTTGAGCTCGTTTTATAAATCAAATAATACTACGGTCTTGTTATCGTGCGTCATGTAAATTCATCGCACTCTCGGGCTATGTTAGCTGTACTTTGCGCACTCGGCTTACGCCTCGTGCACAACACACAGCTAACATAGCCCTCGCGTGCGATGCATTTACACAACACACTCTAGACCGTGTATTATTTGTATAACATCGATAAACCCCCTCCCTGACAAAATAATGCATCTCGTCACATGCTGGGGTAATTGCAGTCCGTGGAGCGGGCAGCTGAGAGCGCGTCAACGGATCGGTGTGCAAATAAACATGCGGCCTCTTGGCCGAAGGGGGGTTGAGATGATTCCGAGGCGTGTATACGTTTGCAACTACTCTATAGTGGGATATACGCGCAGCGAATTGAACCTTACGACTATTACACTACGATTACAAAGCACCTCCGTTGTCAATTTAAGACCTACAGATCATATCGACCATTTGTATAATAATAATATTTATATTTATCTAAACTGGGGTAATTTTGCCACTTGTAAACTTAAAAACTGTTTCTCAATATATATCTTGCTTTATCAACTCCGTGTTATATTCCTTAAACAAAGTCTTAGTGGTAAATCGTTAGTCGATGCTCGACGCCTTAACTTTAGCAACCGCATTGCTGACTTTCCCCTTTCTTCGATCTGGACGACGATCACGGGGCGGGGGCGACTCGGGAATGCCTCTACGTCCTCCGCAAAATGTATATCCTTCGATTCGGGGAGTCGCCAAAATCTCGGGGTGAGGATATCTCGAGTGGGACACGATTCGGGGGGTTGAAGCTTACCGTATTAATAGATGAGTGTGCATAAAGTGTTAAAATATTAACACTGCTGCTTATTAACGAGATATTTATCACATGGTATGTTTATCCATATAAAATGTCTAAATTTAATTTTAAATTATACATTGACTAAATAAATATTTGCTTGCAATTATCCAATAATTGCATTTGGAAGATTATATAACTCTGATAATTGTATGCCCGATGTAGATAACGCACTATCTCACAGAAGTACCCTCTACCTTTATGAGTCTCTTAAAATAATGCCGACACGATCAGTTTTATGATCACAAACGCGGTAACAATGGCAAGGATTCATGTGTGTTTAAATGTCATCATTGCAGTCAATAAATCTATTTTTTTCAAAAGACAACGAAACATACAATTTGTCCAACTGTGCACGTAGGCATGCGGAAAGTCAGAAGCAAAATTGTATTACATATGTCGGTTTTGAAATGCTAGACCACTGTTGACTGTCGCCATCTCTGGTGACATTGTGAACACGTCATCAGTCGTTTCCTAATTATTGCGTATAAAAGTGAGGCTAATGTGTTGCCTATAATATATTACTCTCCAATCATCTCACTTTTTTATTCTAACATAGCATTTGTTCATCAGAGTCGGTAAACAATTATATGAACAATGCATACATTTTAGTTGGGGGACATTTTAATAGTGATACATATTATTTCAAATTATCAATTACGTGTATATAGTACGTACATGTACTTTCTATGTTACTGTCGTTTGGTTATGCTGTCCACACACACTCATCCCATTAGTGTGTGTTATGTTTTCACTTTACTTTGTACAGGAGGTGCTTTGTGTACACAGGTTATTGAAAACATCTGTTCATTAAACATTTGAAAGGGATCTAGTAACATTGTCAAAATCCTCAAAAAATTGGAACTTTGGACTTGGAACTCTAGCAGTTTCGCAAACCGTATTGTATTAGTAGTACCAACATAGGCATGAACAAGTTTCGTTTTTTTCAAATTCCCCTAATCCGTTATAAAAGATATGTATGATCATAGGCGTACCCAAGGGGGGGGGTTCAACCCCCCCCCCCCCCCCCCCCCCTTGGCCCCAAAATGGTGGTTTTGGGTGGTTTGAACCCCCCCCTATTCAAATTGTAGCCGGTCTCGAGAAAACTTACATGCGGTCTCGAGACCACTTACAAGCGGTCTCGACCCTCATTAACCTGCTCTCGGCCTCGAAAATTTGCGAAGAAACCCGGTCTCGGGGTCGAAAATGTTGACATTTCTTGGTCTCGGCTTCAACAAATTTCCACGATATAATATTGAAACAAATGACAATTTCCGATGTTAAATTGCTACAATTTTCAAGCTCGCTGCGCTCGCATTCCTATATAAACCGAACACAAAAAGTAACTTCACCCCTATGCAATTGCCCATAATATAATTTCATAAGCAAGAATCGTTTCAAGATTTCGTCTTGCCAATATATCCATATGGTAGTTAGGAAAAACAATGTGTACAAATAAGAGGTAACCATTAATCCATGGTTGAGTGAGCACACATTACAGAAAAAATAGTCATATTTCAAAATTCGCAAAAGTATTATCATCATTACAAATTATTGAGAATTGGAAAATTAAAAAATGCACTGTTTTACAATTGCAATTAATGCATTTTACCACATGCGCCATCAAAAAATCTAAATGAATGGAATATCAAACAGCATTGTTTCATAAACCATGATCAATGCATTCCGCCACATGTGCGGATTCACAACAATGTACAGGCACGCGCAATACCTTGTGACTTTTGAATTGGGCCATTTTGTCTTTAATCTGTGCTCGTTCAGCCATAAAGTAATGAATATCTCTGATTTTCACACATATCGAACAGAACAACTGTGCCAATATTGTGGTAAGATGACATCTTGAAACAATAATCGGTTATGAAATTATGGGCAATTGCTTAGGGGTGAAGTTACTTTTTGTGTTCGGTTTATATAATATTCTACAACCTCGGGTGTTTATATATTACCCTTCAAGTTCAAAACGAAATATCATAACACGAAATATACCCATACAATAATAATGAAACAAACGGCAATTTCAGATGTTAAATTGCTAAACAATTTAAGCTCGCTTCGCTCGCATTCCGTATAATTATATCATTATTCTACAACCTCGGGTGTTTATATATTACCCTTCAAAACGAAATATCATAGCACGAATATACCCATACAATAATATTGAAACAAACGGCAATTTCCGATGTTAAATTGCTACAATTTTCAGGCTCGCTGCGCTCGCATTCCTATATAAACCGAACACAAAAAGTAACTTCACCCCTATGCAATTGCCCATAATTTCATAAGCAAGAATCGTTTCAAGATTTCGTCTTGCCAATATATCCATATGGTAGTTAGGAAAAACAATGTGTAAAAATAAGAGGTAACCATTAATCCATGGTTAAGTGAGCACACATTACAGAAAAAATAGTCATATTTCAAAATTCGCAAAAGTATTATCATCATTACAAATTATTGAGAATTGGAAAATTAAAAAATGCACTGTTTTACAATTGCAATTAATGCATTTTACCACATGCGCCATCAAAAAATCAAAATGAATGGAATATCAAACAGCATTGTTTCATAAACCATGATCAATGCATTCCGCCACATGTGCGGATTCACAACAATGTACAGGCACGCGCAATACCTTGTGACTTTTGAATTGGGCCATTTTGTCTTTAATCTGTGCTCGTTCAGCCATAAAGTAATGAATATCTCTGATTTTCACACATATCGAACAGAACAACTGTGCCAATATTGTGGTAAGATGACATCTTGAAACAATAATCGGTTATGAAATTATGGGCAATTGCTTAGGGGTGAAGTTACTTTTTGTGTTCGGTTTATATAATATTCTACAACCTCGGGTGTTTATATATTACCCTTCTAAGTTCAAAACGAAATATCATAACACGAAATATACCCATACAATAATAATGAAACAAACGGCAATTTCAGATGTTAAATTGCTAAACAATTTAAGCTCGCTTCGCTCGCATTCCGTATAATTATATCATTATTCTACAACCTCGGGTGTTTATATATTACCCTTCAAAACGAAATATCATAGCACGAATATACCCATACAATAATATTGAAACAAACGGCAATTTCAGATGTTAAATTGCTAACATTTTCAAGCTCGCTTCGCTCGCATTCGGTATATTTAATATTTCATAACCTCGGGTGTTTATATATTACCCTTCAAAACGCAATAACATAACATGAATATACCCATACAATAATATTGAAACAAACGGCAATTTCGGATGTTAAATTGCTAACATTTTCACGCTCGCTTCGCTCGCATTCAGTATATATAATATTCTACAACCTCAGGTGTTTATATATTACCCTTCAAAACGCAAGAACATATCACGAATATACCCATACAATAATATTGAAACAAAATGGCAATTTCAGATGTTAGATTGCGAAAATGTTCAGGCTCGCTCCGCTCGCAGTCGAATATATAATATTTCATAACCTCGGGTGTTTATATATTATCCTTCAAAACGCAATAACATAACACGGATATACCCATACAATAATATTGAAACAATTGGCAATTCCCGATGTTAAATTTCTAAAACATTTAAGCTCGCTTCGCTCGCATTCCGTATATATAATTATTCTACAACCTCGGGTGTTTATTATATTACCCTTCAAAACGCAATAACATATCACGAATATACCCACACAATAATATTGAAACAAATGGCAATTTCCGATGTTAAATTGCTAAAATGTTCAAGCTCGCTCCGCTCGCTCCCCCCCCCCCCCCCCCCCCCCCACTGAGAGGGTTTCTGAACCAATGGTCTTGGTCTCGGCCTCGAAAAATTTGGACGGACCGTGGTCTCGGCTTCGAAAATTTTACAAAATAACTCCCCCCACCCCCCCCCCCCCCCCCCTTGAAAAAAAACCTGGGTACGCCACTGTGTATGATTGAAGTGTTCATATCTATAATGTTCTAGTGGATAATGACAACTGTGTACCAAAGCAGTGACATTTCTTTCAGAACTCGGTAATATATCACTCCTTTATATGTTTACCATGGAATGTTCACGGATCCCTAAGTGGTCATATTTAGATCACAGACATACCCATTTTATCAACTATTCACCATTTTTTGCACATTTCAACAATGTGACTATATCCCTTTAAAGAAGATAAAGCATTCGTTATTTGTTATTTGGACTCGTTTTCACGACGGATGCTTGTTTGGGGACAAAACATGTAGTTGGTAATACGTATACGGTATTAAATCATGACAAAACAATTTTCTCTAGCATAAGAGATTTGAATTTCTTTCATCACATGTTATTCATAAATTGAAGGCTGACTGATAAAGTAGGAAGCACACATTTATCATTTGTATTCAGCAGGTTAAACATATTTTAGTGACCTGTAAAGAAAGACAATTAAATATTCTTACAACATCACTACGTGACAAACACATCACGTCAGTCGCAAACATTTATCACGCTATATTTCTTGCACTGATGAGGTAAATAAGATATACACAAACAATTAGACACAGACAGACACCCATACTTACACACGTGCACATACACATACACACTAACACAAACAGACACATACACAAACACATACGGAGACAGACACACACATACTCTCTCACACACACAGGCTCAATTTCGTGATACAAATCCCATTTAAGTTTTTGTTTTCATAGAATTTTAAAAATTTCATTATTATATACAAAAAGGTATAATGAAATAAAGATATAAATATACATAAAGACAGTTTTTGCCGTTGGAATTGTTAATGCTACAAAGTTGTTCATAGTATCATAAATAATATTCATGCTTAAAGGGGACCACCAGGCAAAGAACAACACAGTATTATATGTTTTGGTACCGTTTTGTGATACACTCTAAAAACACCCGGGTCAGACCCGGAAAAGAGTCCGTTGGGGCCACACTCCGTTCAGGGTCAAAAAATGACCCGGAATAGGGTCATGACGACCCGGAATGGGGTAACCTCTGACCCCATTCCGAGTCATTTTTGGACCCGGAATGGAGTGTGGCCCCAACGGACTCTTTTCCGGGTCAGTCTGACCCGGGTGTTTTTAGAGTGTATAAAATAGATACCCAACATTTTGCAAAGGGTTGTGCAATTCATAAACAAAGCAATTAATTTCCACCACTTACGGAACCACTGCTATTTCCTGGTTCCATAAGGGCCAACCATTTGTGAGTGCGCCAATGCTATTCACGCGCACGTTTGTAAACAATAGATTCCCGGGCGATTCGTTCGCTCTGCACACGTTGCAATTCACCGCACTCATAGCAGTCTGCATAATTCAGACCGCATGAACGCATGCTTTAGAATGGTGATGCGTTTCCAATTATACATTTCTTTTCTGGAAACATATTTTTGTGAACTTTTTGATGGAATGGAATACTAAAGATGTTACCTTTCTTTAATAAGAATATTATTTTTGGGTGGTGGTACCCTTTAAAGTAAGCATATTCCAAATCCAATGCAATCGAATTACTAATTTTTCAAGAACCCCTAAAGTATCCATGGATTGGAAGTTACGTTAATAAGAAACGTTAAATGAAATAAAACAGGGTTAAATGTTTCGAGTCTTTTAATGATTTGTGGAACAAAACTTAATAATAGCCCATAAAAAACGACATGTTATCCTATGCCTATTATCTGCTGTAATGTACTTGTTGAATTGTTTATATTGTACGCTGCCAAATTAGGAAAACTTATGCAAATGAAATGCAAATTGTAAACAGTTATACAAATGAAAAACAAATAATAAACAGTTATACAGTAACGATAAAATGCAATAATGGTTTTTGAAAACGCATTTATATTTTTAATGATTGACGTATTGTACATACACGGCTTTGGTTATGTTTCGTCAAAGCAACATTTTGTATAATAATGAAGCCATATAATTGATACTTTTTATAACTTTCAAATCACGCAGTGTTAAACTCACCTTTAACGTCCATAAGCACCTCGTCTTTGTAACATGCGGTCTATCATATATAATTATTTTCTGTTTCCTACTGTGTCATTCAGCGGTAGATCAAATTCAACGCCACATTTCCATTGCCTGTCACAACCAATATTTGTTTGCATAATGATGAATACAATATCAAGTCGCATGAAAACTGAATGTGGAATCAGCGAATTTTATATGACATCCATATCACTCCAACAACCTGAGTGTCCCAAATCTAGCTGAGGTAAATATACTGAAGGGTATCTGCTGGAGTTGTTTGCGTAGCTAATTTGAGGCTCAATAGTATAAAAACAATAAATGAAAGGGACAGAAGGGTTTTGGTTTAGAGGGCGCTTCACTATTGTTGTGAGGTAAAGAAGAACGAAGCAAACAAATTGTTTGATTAAAATTGGTTTAAAATAGCCGAAATATTCATGAATATATCCGATTAGAATACATTTTGAGGCCCAAGATTAATTCAATACTTTAACAGATATTTATAAATGCTGCGCATTTTAAAAGATATATACAAAAATGGCTATACCAATGTTGTTGATGACCTTTCTCTTGAACAATCATTTTCAACAAACATCACATTCATATTTTTGTTTACAAATGGTTGTAACCCTCTGTGGATCGGTGCGCCCTATGGTGTAAACGGCTGCTTTTTGAAAATGTAAACAGTTTATTTGTTTTTCTACCATCCGAGCATCATTAAATCATTGCTATTTATTAATACTTTAACAGTTTTTAGTTAATACATGTCCATATGACTGGTTTTGATTTAAACATCGCGGGTACATAGGGGCCTTTCCGCATACCCGCATACAGATCTGCTCATTTATATCTCCGGATATGGATATATAGAAATGTAATATTTAATGAGCGTCTCTGTCGCCATGCCCGGTCGCACTTCACTTACGCAGCTGCACACAGTCAAACGTAAGTATGCTATGCGCTTCCTGATTGGTCGCTAGTTATAGCTTAATGACATTCAAAGAATAACAAACTTATTTATATTAGGGCCTAACAGATGCGAAAATGCCAAGTGACAGTCACCATTAATGATAGTCGCATTCGCCAGTGGTCCATGCTATGCATTTTGTTTAGATTAGAGGCTTTGTCAAAGGCTAGGGGCAAATGTGATCGTGTGTATCACGATAGACGATCAATATATCGAATATTATGCACGTGCCTGAACAAGGTTCAATTAATATCTAGATTATTCCAAGCAAAGATATGATAATACATCTTTTTTAGGTAATCATAAACTTTTCCCGACAAGGGTCTTATGTTGTCGACAATGTTTGTATACGAGCCGCATAATATATCAAATTATATCCACATATATCCAGTTAACGCATTAAATATCTTTATTATTATTATTGTAATCAGTCGTTTTAGATTGCTTGCAGTATAATTATTCGTGTATTGTTATTAGTATTAGTATTTTTGTTTGTATAATAACCGTAATTCTTATTCTTATTCGTTTTATTATTATGTTAGTCCCATACCCGTTCCATTCCAGAGCCAATACAGGGTGGCCCAACAAAAAATGGTACGGGGCACTTCCCCAAATAAAGTAACAGAATGATTATGTTTATCGGATAGGGTGTCTTTTCCAAGATCAGTCATTTTGGTCATGTAGTTTTTGTTTTAGGGCGCTGTGAGTGACACCATGTCAGGTTCCCTTTTTTGTCAATTTTTACCAAGTTAGTGCTTGATAAGTTGCACTTACTGCCCGTCATACGAGTGTCATTGTTAGTGTGCATTCAGCCGTGTGTCGAGAGAATGGGCATAGTTGTTTGATGTTATGACGGGCAAAAAGTGCGATTCATCAGGCCATGACTTGGTAAAAAATGACAAAAATGTGAACCTGACATGGTCTCACTTAAAGGACCTATAGCGTCTAGATGGCCTAATTTTCACGATTCGGCTGTCTATATGTAATTTTTCATGAAGAAAAAAAAATTGGCCGTCATTTCTCATGAAATCAATCAATTTTGGGGTAATTAGTGAATTTCTAATTGTCCTTGGAACGCCCCTTTTAAATCGCCAAAATGTGACGTCATCTAAAGTACGGACTAATGAACTTAATTCTGTAGATGACGCGTCATGACGTAAGCCAATGAATTGTCAATCACATGTCAATCACGCTGCCGATTCTGGACCCTAAATGTGGGTGGGGCGTAAACTAGCTGCTAAATGAAATTTGGCATCAGAAAATTAGTCTTAAATCACTGTTTATTTTCATGGATTTTTTTTCGGCAGACCTATTTTACGAGTCATCAACTATGGAAAAAGTGCCAAAGTACGTTGTATTCTTTAGGTCCTTTAAGACGTCCTACAACAAAAACTACTCGTCCAAAATTACTGTTCTTGGTATCGTTTTTCATTGGAAAGGACACTTTGTCCGATGGACACATCTATTTTGGGAAATGCCCCGTTCCGTTTTTTGGGGCCACCCTGTATAGAGGAATAACATGGGAGTGAAGAAGATATCCGTGAATGTAGGGAAAACAATCAAATCCGCACCTACTGGAATAGTACACTCAGTCGAATGTGTTTTATAAGTGCCTGCAATAATGATGTGATGTGATAACCTAAAATAAATACCAACAAATATGTCAGGAAGGTAAAAGTCGTTGATAACATACACCTACTTTTTGTAAGATGATATACAATGTTATATTATGTTTACGCAATGAAATAACACAATATGATAATAATATGTAAAATGAGTGTGCATAAAGTGTTTAATTTTCTGAAGATTAACACTGCTGCTTATTAACCATATTAACGAGATATTTATCACATGGTATGTTTATCCATATAAAATGTCTAAATTTAATTTTAAAAATACACTGACTAAATAAATATTTGCTTGCAGTTATCCAATAATTGCATTTGGAAGATTATTTAACTCTGATAAGTTTACGCCCGATGTAGATAACGCACTATCTCACAGAAGTACCCTCTATCTTTGTGAGTCTCCGCTTAAAATAATGCCGACACAATAAGTTGTATGATCACAAACGCGGTAACAATGGCAAGGATTCATGTGTGTTTAAAGGTCATCATTGCAGTCAATAAATCTATTTTTTCAAAAGACATCGAAATATACAATCTGTCCAACTGTGCACGTAGGCATGCGGAAAGTCAGAAGCAAAATAGTATTACATATGTCGGTTTGGAAATACTAGACCACTGTTGACTGTCGCCATCTCTGGTGACATTGTGAACACGTCATCAGTCGTTTCCTAATTATTGCGTATAAAAGTGAGGCTAATGTGTTGCCTATATATTACTCTCCAATCATCTCACTTTTTTATTCTAACATAGCACTTGTTCATCAAGTGCCAGTTGGGGGACATTTTAATAGTGATACCTATTATTTCAAATTATCTATTACATGTAGTACGTACATGTACTTTCTATTTTACTGTCGTTTGGTTATACTGTATTATACTGTATTAGACTGTATGTACGGTATTGTTGTTTGTTGTTTAACTGGACCAATGTTGAAAAGTGGGGTCAAGGTGGTTGATATATTGTTCGGGGCCTATCCATCATCCGGGATTGATTAATTGGAGATATGTTATCGGGAATATGGGCCAACAAGATGAAAACATGCATGAAGCCCATTTAAAAAAACACTTACAAATTGTTGCAAAACTGAAATGCTCCATGTTAAATGCTGAATTTACCCACTAGTTACAATAATTGGACACGTACAACATTTGCAAGTTTTTAAGAAATGGACTACTGGTGTCTCTCATTATGAAAATCGCTTTCGTTAGTTGTTGAGGCTATGCATTCAGCTCAGATTCGAGGCTCTTAACAGTACAAAGTATTTATCGTACATTATTTCAAAGCAAATATTTCGAAGAGAAAAGTTTATATCAAAGTTAATGATTAACTTGTTCACACGTTATATTTGTCATATACTTGTCATACATACATTATCTAATAAATACAGTAAATAAACACAGGAATGCAAACTCTTTTACAAAATTAAAGGACCTAAAGAATACAACGTACGTTGGCACTTATTCCATAGTTGATGACTTGTAAAATAGGTCTGCCGAAATAAAATCCATAAAAATAAACACAGTAGTGATTTAAGACTAATTTTCTGATGCCAAATCTCGTTAAGCAGCCAATTACGCCCCACCCACATTTAGGGTCCAGAATCGGCAGCGTGATTGACATGTGATTGGCAATTCATTGGCTTACGTCATGACGCGTCATCTACAGAATTTAGTTCATTAGTCCGTACTTTAGATGACGTCACATTTTGGCGATTTAAAAGGGGCGTTCCCAGGACAATTAAATATTTACTAATTACCCCAAAATTGATTGATTTCATGAGAAATGACTGCCAAATTCTTTTTTTCAGGAAAAATTACATATAGAGAGCCGAATTGTGAAAATTAGGCCATCTAGACGCTATAGGTACTTTAAGACAAATAGAGCGTGGCCCACAAATAATTCACATGAATATAAGGTACATTATATACATTTGCAATAATAATTATAATCATATTTCTTAACAACAATGATCAATTAGTTTTGGAAATGTAAATTGGTGTCGATAACTTTCCTAATACTTTTATTTGGCTTAAATATATTTATTTAAAAGTTACTCACCAGTAACGTGTAGTTCAAGTAAGACCCTTTCGGAGTCCTTGTTCACCGACGCCATACAAGTGTAGTTCCCTGCATCTTCAATGCTCACATCGGTCAAAATCAGTTTATTTGTACGGCTAACTCGGCTCACCACTGTTGCAAAACGACCGGCCGTATGGCAAGCCGTTTTAACATTTATTCATATTTCTTGATATCAAGAATTACCATTGCTTTACAACAGAAAATCATTTCTTGATATCAAGAATTCATTTCTTGATATCAAGAAATCGAATTCTTGATATCAAGAATTGAATTCTTGATATCATGAAATAATTGTCTGTTGTTAACCAATGGTAATTCTTGATATCAAGAATTAAATTCTTGATATCAAGAAATCGAATTAAAAATTGAAATGAATTCTTGATATCAAGAATAAGATTTCTTGATATCAAGAATTAAATTCTTGATATCAAGAAGTGTTATAGTGATTGATTTCGAGCTCAAAAGTATTGCAAGAATTCATTTGGATATCGAGCTCAAAAGTAGAGCAGAAATTCACAGTTGAATTCGAACGCAAGAGTAGTGCAGAAATTCATTCTGATTTCGAACGCAAGAGTTGTGCAGAAATTAATTCTGATTTCGAACGCAAGAGTTGTGCACGAATTCATCCTGCCTTAGCGGTGCGGTGTCGAAAGTCAATGTATCGGGAGAATTCAACTAAGGCCATGAAAAATAAATGGTTGGATTGGCGTAACCCGCCTGACCCTAAAAATACCGCCGACCCTAAAGGTTTTTCCGATTTTTATTTTTTTGGATAAAAAAAAAAATATATATATATATATTTTTTTTTATTTTTTATTTTTTTCAAAAAATGTGGCGATATGTGTTATTTGTGCGTTTTTGTGTATTTGTGCGAATCTTGAAAAAAAAAGAAAAAAAAACCCTACCTACCTACCCTAACGTTTGGTTGCCCGTTACTCCAACAATTTTTTTTTGGGCCTAATGCAAGAATTCATGTTGCCAGCTTGCAGTGTATTGAATGTCTCGGTGGTTTTCCTTGTATCAAATAATTATTCGATACTGTTTAAACATTTGTTTATTTAGACCTTTGATTAATGTCAAATTAAAAATGCAGGACGAAATTCGTTCTAGTTTAATTACTTGTTAAAAACAAATAAAAAAACGCGTCTTTTAAAAACGTAGAACGGCAACATATCACGAAATCATTTCGTGATATGTTGGCAATAGCCAAACCTGTAGTAAAGATTGGCCCATGTGCAATAATATGTCAACGTTTTCTTCTGAATAGTTAATTTTATATTGTGCTTAGTCATGTAATTGAAATAATAATGTCATGTGTGATAATTTTCCAGCAAAAATCTTCTAAACAGACGTACAAAACACGCATTGTAAAAACAAAAAATTGGCAACATATCACGAATTCATACCACGTGGTTTAATACAGTGCACATGTGTGTCACACTGCACCGCTCAGGCAGGATGAATTCGTGCACAACTTTTGCGTTCGAAATCGAACCACAATGAATATGTGCACAACTTTTGAGCACGAAATCAGAATGAATTTCTGCATTACTTTTGCGCTCGAAATCAATTGCGAATGTGTGCAATACTTTTGCGCTCGATATCCAAATAATTCTTGATATCAAGAATTCAATTCTTGATATCAAGAAATAAATTCTTGATATCAAAAATTGAATTCTTGATATCAAGAAATGACTTCCTGTTGTTAACAAATGGC
Organism: Echinarachnius parma; assembly: GCA_037951105.1. NCBI lineage: Eukaryota > Metazoa > Echinodermata > Echinoidea > Clypeasteroida > Echinarachniidae > Echinarachnius > Echinarachnius parma. Next base: position 11,948 of record JBAMJV010001202.1, on the reverse strand, counting down.
AATTCTTGATATCAAGAATAGAATTCTTGATATCAAGAATTGAATTATTGATTTCTTGATATCTTTGTATTTCGAACGCAAGACTATTTCAAGAATTATTTGGATATCGAGCGCAAAAGTATTGCATAGTATTACATAGTAAAATAAATTCATAATATATGTGGTCGTTTCCAACGAAAAGTGTACATGGCCATATGTTGAGGTTCGAATTTAAAACTGCTTTGATCGTTTAATTCTTCTTTTAAATGGTAAATAGACATGTCAACCCTAACCAGTAAAAGTGCCACCCTGAAACTTTCCGAACGGCCAATTAATGGCCTGGAGAAGTTAATGGTAAATTTTTCCAACATTGCCTACAAACATGATTATGAAACTCCAAAACAATATGCTTCATGAACATATTTGTTTTTATTCTATCTTTAAGATGATAATCATGGAATACATTCACATATTGTGTCTTAAACATTACTCTGTTATTGATTTTCAAGTTAAAATGTTAAGTGTATTGAGATTTCCTGTCTTTAAAAATTAGGTTGTGCCACCTTGCATACATTTTTGGATAAGCTGTGAATCAGAATTATTTTGAAGTATTGTAAAGAGTGGAAAATACCCTTTCAAGCAATGTCAAACTTAGGTGTAATGTAATGTATACGTTGGTAACAAAAACCGTGTAATCACAATGAGTGTCATGGAATATGACGCGGCTCCCTTGTCAGATAGTAAGGTCATACAAAGGTGCTTACAAGAAATTGTGTGGAAACAAAATTCTCAAAAATGTATTCATATGGACACCATATTTAGTGGTATCCTCAAAACAAAAAATTAATATTCATTGTGAAAATATGGACATTTAAACCAGACTATTTGGTCTGAATTCACAAAGGAGGTTTGTGACAAACCATGGTTTGTATAAACCTTAGTCTGAACACAAACCACCATTCTATTTAACAAACGAAGGTTTTTACAAACCGGGGTTTGTCCTCAGACCACGGTTTGTAGAGCTAGTATAAAGCCGCAGACCCTTTAATATTGTTTTCACAGACCACGGTTAAATGTAAAGAATGGAAAAACAGTTGATCTGAGCATTTTCAGTACAATCCGGAGATATTACTGACCATTCTGATACATTATATGCATAGAACATCTCTAAAATATTGTTTTTAATGTATTTGCATGAATTAAGTCGAACAAAACTAGCGCGCCGTGAAAACACAGTTCACACTGTGAACACAATGTGAACGCCCAATTCACACTGTGAACAGAAAGTTGTTACAGTATTGGTTGGAAACATTTACAAGTGAATAGTATACAGTTGTTAACTGGTGGTGGAGAGAAAAGCACGGAATGTTCCACTCCCAAGGGATTTTAAACGCTATTGAGGGAAGAGTAAATAAGTCCCGAGACGTAGTCGAGGGACTTATTTTCTTCACGAAATAGCATTTAAAATCCCGAGGGGAACATTCCATGATTTTCCCGACAGCAAAGTTAACAACTGTTTTATCATCTGAATTGCCATGTAACAGTGCCAAGTAACATCCAAAAATGTTACATGGCAGCTGATGCACTGTATTTTACTAAGTCAGGGGATAATATTCACTATTGACTGGATGCATGCATAGTTGCTTGTTTTATCTGTCAAGTTCTTTCCTTCGTAACAAAATTATAATATTTTTGTTTTCACATCGTTCTATTTTATCTTGATAAATGTTGTTTCGTTAACACCATGCAACAGACAGATAATCATGCAAACACATACTGTACATACGTGAACACAAACATATTCATAAAAATACACTCATACACGCACACAAATGTGGAAATGAATTTAAATTGGATGAATTTCACTTCTTTTGTATACTTTGTGTATTTTTGTTTACAGTGTCTTTTCTTGGGCAGTTGTGTTTGTTTTTGTTTTGGGGGCTTCAAATTCGTATATCTAAATTACATTACTTTGTGAGAAGTGTTAATGCGGTTTAACACCAAGCAACACTGCAGACAGACACGCATGCGACATAATAATCCTAACACACACACGCTTACACACACACACGCACACACACACACACACACACACACACAAACAAACACAAACACACCCATACACCCCCAAAAGAGAGACATATAAAATCAGACATATACGTCTTTGCATTTACTTTAAATATGTATCAAAGCAGGGAAATGTATAATTGTAATATATACTCCGCAAAAAAAGAAACTGGACACTTGCATAAGTTGAAATAGTTAATATTAATGTACGATAAAGTGTACATGATCATATATCAAATTAAAGGGAATTTAGTCCTCTACATGCAGGGTATAAATTAAAGGTGTAATCGTTCATGCATGAAATGTCATGGTCAATCAACAATAGCAAGGTCTGTTTTCAAAAATAGCAAACAAATGGAGGACCACACCATTCGACTGAAATGATAGAAAGCGTTTCACTTAAAACAAGATGTGCGGGGCAAGTAAATTATGACATTATTCAACTTTATTGTTATGAACAAACTCTGAACATACAAATGTGTCAATAAAACAGGGCCAGGTTATGAGAGCATCATCATACTGGTCTGTATTAGAGGCATGAAGCTTGTATGTGTCATGTGTCCCATGCCATTTTAACCATAGTTACCTAGAGAAATGTCATGTTAAAGACTGCCCAACTGTTTGACCAAGGGTGACATTAGGTTTTGAAGATCTTTGGACTACGGTAGAATTCTTCAGAAAAATTTATACCATTTTTCATGCTGAAATAAGGGCACAAACTGTGGTTTCGACTAATAAACCTTTACCATGGAATTCCTCATTTTGCTACTGTTGGATGAAAATAAAACCTATAACGTTCACAATTTGGCTTCATTTATACTTTTTATTGAGATGAAGATAGAAAAGGTCACGTTTGTAATGAAAAATGATGCCATGTCATGAATATAGCGTTTGAGATTATGGCTTATCAACATTTATATGGTTGAGTGGATGTTCCATTTTTTGCTATTTTTTGGAAACAGACCTTGGTGTGGTTAATTGACCGTGACAAGTCATGCATGAATGAATTTCATCTGGATTCGCATGCCAATATTGAAGAGGGGGTTCATTTTATCTTTAAGTTTGATATACAATATCATATATTGTATCGTTAATGAATATGTAATATTTGGTCTATATACATGTGTCCAGTTTCTTTTTTGCGGAGTATATATCAATAAAACAACATAAATTCAATTTTTCATTCATGGTTTGAACAATGTAGATTTACCACTGTGTGGCATATTGCATTAACAGCTATGTATTACATAATTGTGTATGTGATATTTCACACAATGTTCAAACTGTTTAAATTTGTAAATTGTTTACATGCAAATATCAGTAAAAAATATAATAGCCTTTCGAGCTTCAGAGGGGGCGTCTGGAAGGCTAAGCAAAAGTCTCACTGCATTTCTATTATCAGACAGAAATGCAGAAATACAATAAAATAGATTGAAGACAATTCAACGTTTAGACATGTTAGTTTAATTACATTCTTTATTACTTCACTTAGTATAATAACGATTGTACAGAATACTTTCCCGAGGAATTCCCCTGAGAGAAAACTAGATAGATGACCGACCCCTCAAATCAGTTTAATTATAAACCGAACACAAAAAAGTAACTACCAGACAAGCTGCGTCATAATTTCATAACCGATAATTATTTCAGGTTGTCATCGTACCAGAATATTGGTACAATTCGGCCCTTGGTTTGGAATAGGGGTGTTTCTCTAAAAATTAGCCATTTGTGTGTTTTGCATATTCGGGTCTTTTAGGTCAAAATTTTAATTGGGCCAACTTTCAGAAGAGGTCGAGTTTAAAGGGATAGTTGAGTTCTGGTAGAGGAGAGTACGAGTTTTGGGTGAAAATGAAATATTAGTAACCAAAACCTGCATCATTACATTACAAACTAATAGTTATAACTAAGAAGGGAACGACGAAAATTACAAATGACGTAGTAAAGATAATGTTATCATTCAGAAAAGAGCGTTAAACGTAAGAGAGGGTCGCTCTCTAAAACACTCATCGGTTTCAACCATTTGAATAAAAATATTGTGCACGTGTGCTTTGTTGAAATAAGTGATTAGATAGGAGAAATAACCAGACAACTATTTAAATACCTATTTTGTAACTTTTTGAAAAGAGGAAGCATTTATTAGAATTTTTAACAGGCTGGTTCAAAATTCCTCTAATAAAACCCGGGGGCCCCAGGTTTATTAGCAAATTGTTAATTTATGGATATTTCAGCCGTCTCTGAACGATTTTGATCAAACAAAGAATGATTGTATTAGTTTAAATATTATGCTCTTTCAAATTTACACACAGTTTTTCATTACCTCACAAAAAAATAAGTAGTCTAGCGGCCCTCTCTACCAAAACTCAACTATCCCTTTAAGGTTTTTGAGGATATTAGCGGCCCTATGCGCCGCAATTGCATAATTGTGTCGTATTTTGTACGACAAAATGGGTGTATCTATAGATACGCCCACTGTTCGTGGAAATCTTGTTCTGCGCGGGGCTCGGTCATTTGTCAGGCAGAAGGGGGTATCTTGAGATACACACTTCTGCTGTAGAAAAGATGGCAAGTGAAAGTTGAAATACCATTTGGGCAAGAAGGGTGTATCTTGAGATACATCCTTTCCCTAAAAAAATTTACCCAAATATGAGATATAAATCTGGGCAAAAGGATGTAGCTTGAGATACACCCTTGGTAACATTTAGAGCGTGACCCAAGTGGAAACTTCAAGAAATGTAAATCTTTGGGTACCCTCGCTAGCCATAAGGGACCGCTTAACATAACATGTAACTTCCTATACTAGAAGGTCCGCTATTCATAAACAAAAAGCGGGTCACTATTCATAAAGGCATAAGGGACCGTTATTCATTAGGGACCGCTATTGATACTGTGAGATGAGGATCGCTATTCATAATTCACATTGAGGGACATAAGGGACCGCTAATTCATAAACGAAATCGGGGTCGCTATTCATAATACGAAATCGGGGTTGCTAATTAAACATGAAGAAGGGGCGCTACTCATAATTTATGATTTGGGGGTCCACTACTCATAAGGACCGGCTATTCATAATACGAAATGAGGTCGGCTGTACAGAATACGATAAGAGAGACAGCTACTCATAATACCGGAATGGATGGTGTCGCTAGTCATATTATGATAACAGGGGCTGCTATTTTATATTATGGAATAAGGGTCGTTAGTCATAATGTGAGAGGAGGGGTCGCTACTTCAAAAAACGGAATGAGGGTCGGTAGTAATAATACGAGAAGGAAGACCGCTACTCATAATACGGAATGAGGTTTGCTATTCAGTAATACGAGAACTTTGAAGAGGATCGCTATCATAATAAGTAATGAGTGTCGCTATTAAAAATATGAGAAGCAGGGTTGCTGTTCATAAATCCGGAACGAGGGTCGTTATTTTTAATACGACAAAGGGCGTCTATTCGTAAAATATGATTAAAATTTCGCTCTTCAATGATCCATATTAGAATCTGCCCTATTATTATTGAGACCCCCATACAAGAACGCCAGGCGTAGTGTAAGTTGGGCTGATTGGGGGGTGGGGGGGCGGGGGTGGAGGGGAGAGAAAGCTTTTAGTAATAAGTAGATAAAGTATAATATAAAGTCTATAACGATTATAAAAGATTCGGAGACTTATATTGTTTAAATTTTATGATATGGGTATCCGAACATTGCTTGTGCAAAATTTTAATTTGACGCTTAATGCCATTTTCGGTGACCTCCCATGCGAAAACGGAAACTCGAGTCCGCGACATAGTCAATCCAATTTTAAGAGATGAAAAATTTCTTTCCAATTTCCACAATTTTCACAAAACAGGGAAAAGGTGGGGTCTTTAAGTGTGATTTAAATGTAGTGATAGATGGAAGCTCTCTTATAGAAGAAACTGTTTGACCCGCGCACGGTTGATGCCGTACCATAGCATCCGCATGACTATGGGGTAAATTATTTCGGGGTTTTCCGATACTTGGGGAATAATTAGTGCGAAATTTAATAAAATTCTAAGGGGGTCGTGTGACAAATGTTTGAAATATCGGAAATTTTAGCTAGAAGAAAATCCATTGCGGATATATTTAAGTTTGAGGAAACGTCGTTTTTAGGTTTAATATCGTGTAATGAAAAAAATACGATTTGCACAGTTCTCATAGTTGCGATGTGTTATCATTGAAAGAACGAATGGGTAACAACTCAACCATCCTTTGAACAGTATTGTTTGTTTCCTGTTTAGTTTAAATCAAAGCCATTCATTAACGAGAGTGCCCTTCAGCATGTTCAGAGACCTGAGAGTTCATCCAATTTGTTATCGACAAATTGTACGTTTTTAATAATAATTATTCAGGAGATACTGACAAAATGTCTATTGGGTATTTTCTGAAATATGAAAGTCTGTAAAAAAGTTTCATTATATTATCGATATTCTATTCCTGGATATAATTATTTCACCTGACTCAAACAGATCTTATCAAACAATTGTTGTCCTTGTTGTTATCGACATGTGGGTGTGTTATTGCAATTCCTACACTCAGTTTCTTCCTCCATCTCACAAATAAGCAATGTTAACCCTCAAAAGGGCCGGGATATTTGAGGTCTTTCTACGGGCCGGGGGCCATTATGCCCCCCCCTCCCCCCCCCCCCTCCCCCCTCCCTCCCCCCCCCCTTAAGATCTCGGGCGGCGTGAAAGCGGCCGATCGCCCGTGAAAATTCTTCACGCATGTTAATGGGGTAGATTTAGTTTTGGTAGAGAGGGCGCTGCACATCACAATTTTTTTGTGAGGTAATGAAAAACTGAGTGCCGAAATTGAGAGAGAACATGCAATTTTAATGGCAGAATAAACTTTATTTGGTCAAAATCGGCCCAGAAACGGCTGAAATATCATAAGATATATCTGATCTTATAATTATTTGGGGCCCAAATAATTAGATTGATTTTTAGAAAAAAAATAAAAAAATGCTTGCACTTTTTAAAAATGTTTCAAAAGTGTTTTTTATAAATAGTGGTGTTGATGCTCTCTATTTAATCATTATATCAATAACACATCACATGCAAAATTTTGTATGAAAAAATGGTTGAAACCAATGCCTTATTTAAAAAAGCGCGCCTCTTGTGTTTTAATGGCTCTTTTTTAAATGATATCAGGCATTTTACTTAGTCGTCTTGTAATTTTGTTTACCTTCGAGCATGGTGGAGTTATAACTATTAGCTTTATATGTTTACTGTGCAGTTTTGGCTACTAAAGTTCAGCCTTACCAAACTAAACTACCCCTTTAAGTGAAGTACTTATGAATACAATGTGTAATTTATAATTTGTTCAAAAAATCATAAATCATGCATATTTATGGTAATTTATGCAAAATAAAAGTCATAAAAATTCATATTTCTTACCCATAAATCATATAGTCTTCATAATTAAACATTGGTTTTCACCAACACCAAAACAAAGACCTAAAATGTAAACAAATTTTGCTTTTAAAGAGATGCGCTAGACCGACAAAAAAAACAAAGTCACCAAGCAGCGGGGGGTCATCTTTACGAGCGTTTCGGTAGCAATACAAAAAATCGCGACCTTATTGAGGTATGAAGCGCCCTTTTTAACTACAGATATACTCATTCATTCATATCATTTGCATTGTAAGGGACTAGTCCCAATGAAGCAATGTTAACATATACATTTAGTTTTCACTAAGAAAATATATGCAAAGAAAACTCTCAAACGCCGGAACATTTACATTTTGTTAGCAAAACACCACTGTTGAGTTTCAAGTCAGCGAAAAGTAAGAATATCGTTTGTAAGAATTTCATGAATTTTATCAGCTCAACTTGGCAACAACGATATGAGCATAACAGCAATTGAACATTCAATGCATACAACCTCGACAAATGTATTTAGTAACTTGTTCTACAATGTTGAAATAGTTTATAAACCTTAAGAGAACTTACCGAGAAAAACGGTAAAACAAATTGTTCCTGGCCAGATACATGGCCTGTCACAAGGTTTGCATTTACAAATATGGCAATTTCGAAAATGCTCACCTAGTTGCCTGTATATACTGTCGTCAGCGTCAAGCAGTTAACATTGTTTATCAATATTACCTAATTATTGAGACACTCCAATGTCCTCAGTACCTATGTCTTCTCAATCACACAGGCCCCCAGTCAAGTAATGTTTAACATATTGTAGCGGCATGTATACTCTATCCTGAAAGCTCTCATACTTGTTGATATTTCGCATAAATCCTTTCACCAAAATATTGTCATAACTCGATGCCGTGCCACCCGTAGATCGAGGAGCAGATGACGGATTACTCTGTTAAAGACAACTTGCGTGAAAGAAAACACATGGTGACCGTTTTTTTTTTTTTTTTTGGATGAAATATTTACAAAGAATTTGTTCTTCTCGTTTAACTACAAGACACTCTCAGTGTTTCTACTTCAAATAAAACATTTCCAGTGTTGATTAGTAATCAAATCATTAAAAATGGAAGAATAAATAATTTTAATTTTTAACAAGAGTGGAAAACTACATTATAGAGATCTAGTAACTTTTAGGAAAAGTGCAAAAAGTGGCCGAGTGATTAATACAATGTGTATTGGCTGTGAATCTGTTATGTCCACAAAGTAATGTGTGAACATTTCAATTAATTGAGATGTTTTTTGTGGCCGAAGAAGATGAGCAAAAATGCAAAGTAGATATTTACTAACTCATTGCACTTATTTTGCTACACAGGCTTAATTTTCCAAAAGGACAGTTAAACATCAAAACGTATAATATCTTTGGAACGGAAATAGGAATTTGAAAAACCGAAACCTGTCCCGTGATTCTATTGTGTAATATAAATAGGACAAGGTATGAGAGAACTTTGTAGAGTTCCAACGAAAATTTGAGGATTTGGACAATGTTACTAAGTTCCCTTGAAGTAAATCAGCCAAGGGAGTTTGGACTGACCACAATTGTTGTTAGCAATTGTAACGCCTAAATAATTGTCATTTTAATACTTTTTGATCCAGAATGATGGAACTTCATTCCTTGAACAAAATGATATTATTACCAGTGACTGAATACAAATGATGATTATGTTACCGGTGACTCTACATTATTAAACCATTATCACTAGAATGCCATGAACTCCATTGTATGTGTCCCAAACATTTTCCATATGTGTGAAATGGGTTGACTAGTTACTAGTAATATATGCCCCGTAAAGAATGTTAAACCTGTATTAATGAAAATTCGGGCTTTGGAGATAAAAAATATTGGTCATTACTTGTTACTTTTTCTAATGGTGCTAAAAAACTACTTTTGAGTATTGAAAGCCTATTTGAAAAAAAAATTACCTTTGACGATTGGGTTTTGACATCCACTGATTTGCCTGTATTTGTCTTCGCATCAGTATGCCTACAGGTGGAAAAAGATCGTGGGCAGCCTTTGTCTTCTGACCATTTCATCCCCGATGTTGCGCCGCAAGGGCAGCAAGCAGATTCAGAAATGCAGGAGATGGACCACAGATTGATAACTCCTGCCACACAAAACAGAACGGAAACTTACAAACAAGTAGATCAGATAACACAATTAGAGTCACACAGGCAAAGGGGCTGAGATTGCAGGTGGATACAATTCTGTATAGAGGGTGCCCCCCCCCCCCCCCCCCGCCAAACAAAAAAAATATAAGTCTTCCTAAAATAACGGAACAACATGACTATATCAATCGGAAAGGGTGTCATTTACAATGAAAACGATACCAAGAACAGTCATTTTGGTCGTGTAGTTTTTGTTTAGGGCGCTGTGAGTGACACCCATGTTAGGTTTCCATTTTTGTCGAGTTTTACAAGTCAGTGCTGATAAATAGCACTTACTGCCTATCATATTATAGCATCCAACAACGAGCAATACGCGTGCTATTGTTAGTGTGCATTCAGATATGTGTCGTTAGAATGGGCAATTAGTTGTTCTGATGCTACGAAAGGCAGGAAGTGCGATTTATCAGACACTGACTTGGTAGAAATGGACAAAATGAGGGAACTTGACATGGTCTCACTTAAGACCCCTAAAGGGAAATTCCACGGTAACGAAGGAACATTCAGACGCAATTTTTGAAATTAAATCAAATAATTCTAGAATCCTGCTTATGATATATCATTGTAAATTCCATTTCTGAGACTCTTGGTGGGACACCTTTGATTTCCTATTGTTTTTAATATTTTTGTTTACATTACGTTTATTAGATGAGGCCGGTCACGGAAGGGACGGCAAAATGGACATGGATTTTCAAGTCCTTTAGTTTGAATCCAATCTCTGTGAAGTTAGAGGACTATCATGTAATATTGGCTCATAGTCCATTTCCTTAATGTTCTAAGAGTATACAACACATATTTGAAAAAAAATATATGTCTATTGGTATATTAATTACAGAAAAGTTAATTGTTTCACTGTTCGGTAACGGAAGGACAGTAACGGATAGGACAGAGTAACAGAATGACAGAGTATTTTATTCATTCAAAATATACTTTAGGGCTCTCAAAAGACTGAAATTTTAATCTGAATACATAATGTGATATTCAATCATCCATATTTGGTAACCTTAAAACAGAAAAATACTAGAAAGGAATGCAAAAATAAAGAAAATCTAGAAATAGGCACTGTGTAGTCCCATGTGTATAGGTTCATGTATGGTGTCTGTTTCTCCTATACAGGAAACGCCCCAATATTTTTTTTAATCATGGTAAACTGAAAGATATCATATATGTGATCATGATTTATGAAAAAATAATCCAGAAAAAATAAACAAGATCAGAAATATCCTCATTGGATTTGTCCACTTTTGGCTCATTTGGCGTGGGAATTGCCCCTAAAACAAAAGCTACTCGATCCAAGATTACTGTTCTTGGTGCCATTTCTCTTTGTAAAAGGATGCCCTATTTCGTGGACCTAGTCATCACGTTTACAGTTCCAGTTTTGTGGGGCCACCCTGTATTGCAATTTTAATGTTTTTTCATCTAAATTTAAATAAATTCGTACTCTTTTGCTTGCTCGTAGCATTTTCTAACTCATTGCTTACATGAGTTCGCTGATAAACTAAAACAATATATTTTTGCTTTAGTTTTTCACTTTTATCTTTATAAATCTCTTCATGATCAAGAAAAGGAAAGACTCCATGTAAAGAGCTTATTACAAACATACCTCAATTGATGCGATGTCTCCTGGTTCAATGGGACCATCTGGTGTTTACCGCCCCTAGATGTGCTTGTTCGTTTTCTCTAGCACTGTCGGTTTCTGAAAATATGTCATCCATCAACTACCTCTGAATATATAGGGATTTAATTGCTCTACACAGTTGACAATTTCAGCAACATACCCTACAAAGGCGTCAGCTACTGAAGGTTGAATGATGATGTAGATACTTCCTGAAATTTGTACAACAATCAAATGTTTTTTTCACCGTCATCATCAATGCTTTAGTATATCCATTAAGACAGTGGCCTAGTGTAGACGCGACTTATTGAGGGGGCACATTTTATGTCCTAATCGATAATTATTACACAGATAAAGCAAGAACCTGCCAGGTTTTCGGTCAACACCCTTTTTTCCATTCACTTCAGTACATTATATCATCTTCACAATTAAATGTAACACACCGATTGATAATGTTCGGATATATCACTGGTGCAGCAAGACATGTTTAGGTAACTAATAATTTAAAATTGCTTACATTTGCTACTGAAGTTTATTTTCGAAATCTTGTGGATAGTCGACAACCTCGGCATGCTCCAATATTTTTTAGCATTTTCTTCATAATGTCAAGGCTCTCTCCAACTTGTTCATGCAATAATATCCATGAACCTCTTCATTTGCCTGAATAACGGTAAATAAGTCAACATACATCGA